>RCUC01138374.1:0-25073 GCA_003697995.1 Taxidea taxus jeffersonii | reverse complement strand
AAAAAATCTTTAAGTAAAATTAATAAATAAATAAAGCTTGCTTCGGCCTGCTAGCTTAATTTCACTCTACTAAAATTTCACTCTATGTTGAAAGCCACTGAACCTAGAAAGCATCAAACAGACCTGTGTTGTATAAAAAGTACTTCATGTTTATGCACCAGTCAATCCTGTATTAATAAGATCTGTGTAAATCTGCCCAAGAATGCCTACTTGTGTGATTATTTAGAAAAAGTGAACCCGTAGGCTGATGGAGGAATTGGCCCAGTTACCCGCCTTGAGTGACTTCTCAGACTTACAACACCTACTGAAAAGCCTTCCCAGTGGGTACATACCCTCAAAGAAAGGATTTTAATTACTTGGCTTCACAAGTTCTTATCTCTGAAAGGAACTGACAAAAACTGGAGCACAGAAACAGTACTCTCAATTAGAAAAGTGACAGCTAAACTGAGACCCGTTTTAACTGAAGAGACACAAGCAACAAAGGGTAGTTTCAAAATACCTTATCTCATGCCTGTTGGGGATGTCATGCTTTTCAGCTTGTAGCTTATGGGCCAGCACTGAATGAAGATCTGACTTTTCTAGCAACTTGTTATCTATTAAAAAGGAAAAGAAGAAACACATTATTATAATCAATATACACCTTATCACTACTTCATATCCTGTAAATATTTGGACCAAAAAAACCCACAGGGGACAACTGGGTACGTTTCATTTTCATGAGGTGTCAAAGTACCAGGTGCTGCACTTGGACAGCAACGGTAGCAACTGCCCAAAACCCAGGAACATATACTCCTTCAATGCTTCCTGGCCTAAGCAGGAGCAGCCCAGCCAAAGGAACCTGTGGAAGCATCCCTACAAGAATGTCCCCCACTTACCTATGTTTATCTCAGGAATCAAAAAAACAAAACAAAACAAACCCAGTGGAAAAATGAAACGTTATGTACCTTATTATTACATTTGGAAAATGTAATTTTTAGAGCAAGGCACTAGAGATACAATATGAATGAGAGTCCTTGGCCTTGAGGAACTCAAGTATAGCAGAGGATCAAGTATAAGGACTAGAAGAGTTATCTTTATTCATATGCTTGGATGGTTTGACAGAGTCCAGAAAGGAGGGCCAGCAGTGATCTGGCAAGCAGACAGATATGAAAGCTGGAACCAACACATGAAAGAGAAGAATGAAAAGTTCAGATCTTACTGGCCATGGTAAAATAACAGATTTTAACAGCAGGCAGTGACATAAACAGACATTTACTAGTAAGAAGTCAAAGATTATTCTGAAGTTCCTTGCTCAGGTGACTCTTTGGAAGATGCTAATGTGTCAAAGAATACAAGAGTGGAGAACCTAAGGAAGAAAATGAGTTTTCCTTCTCAAAGTAACAAACGTGACAGGAAACATGATGCAGGAATTCAAAGGACAAGTAGTTACGAATGACAGTTACACAGGGACTGGCAAAGTGGGAGGGGGCACTAAGCAAAACAAGAGACTGATCATAGGAAACTCGCTAAATAGCTACATTTGATGGGGACTGTTGGAAATCCTCAAAGTCTGAGATTAGAACTGTTCTAGAACAAAATTTTGATAGGATTTATGCTAGTGAATATTACTGCTGGAAGGCCTTATCTTTCTTCTTAAAGAAAGTCTTGAGTTCTACTTCTCTTTTATATATGGAAATGGAACTCCTGGGCAAAACCAGAAATACTCCTGGTTTAGGTTAATTTAATCAACCAGTTCAGCAGAACAGGGAAGTATGGTTCCAACCCTGGGTGTTCATGCACATCAAAGGGTTCTAATAAGATCTTCAAAATGTCACACTAGAGGTGGGTGCCTTGAGATATTAGGTCTTTCAAAGGACAGGAGGTATTCAAGAGGGACCCTCCCTAAAAGTTCCTCTCACTAAAGAGAAGGATCCAGCTGAAGGGAAGCTGCCATCTGTCCTTACAGTCTCTTCTCATCTTTCTCTTTAGGTTCAGAGGCAGGAGCTGAACTTGACTGGGCTGGGAAGGGAAGAAGAGAGGAATGAAGGTGTTCCACAGGCAAAATGGAAATGGCCCCCCAAATGTCAATCGCTGACCTAAAGACAAAAGCTCTAATAGGCAAAGGTAGTCTTTCTCTCCAGCCTCCTAACTGCCTCTCATATCAGTCTGGGCTCCTAGCCCCTTAGATAAGCATTATTCACCACAGCTATTTAATGACCTGTTCCCTCTCCAGGATGATCTTCTGATTTTTCTCCTACATCCTCCCCCCTCCCATCAAAATGACTATTTTCAACGCTGAAAAACCATCCAATCTCTACCAATGCAATTATAGCAACTTCTGTTTATAGACTATTTCGTAGATGGCTTTCAAAGCACTTATACACAGTTTTTATGAAGCGGGCAGGGTGAGCTTTGCCCTTTTTACAGATGCAACAAATCAGACTCAGAAAGGTAAGAAAAGATCAGTAAGGTGTGGAGTCAAACTTCCAGCCCAATGTGACTGTAAGTTTATTTTAGCTTTTAAGACAAAGCATCCAACAAACACCTGACCACCTGAATTTAATAACCCACTGGGAATCACTTTTGGGTGGGAGGGGCTTTCTGTGTTTCTGGCTGTAAGGATCTCTTAGAGTACAAGGAATTAGCACAACAGCAGCACATTATCTGGCACATTATCTCACTCGGCTTCCCACCTTTGTTAAGAGGGCAGGTTCAGTGAAAGCAAGGAAGGGTCATTTCTTCAGAACCCCAGTGAGAAAAACAACGCGCAGAAGTTAGGACCCATCAAGTCTGTGGTCAAATCCAGACTCCAACAAGAATCTGCTATGCTTCTCCAAGAAAGTTTATTAATCTCTCTCTGCATGGTTTCCTCATGTATAAAAAAGGCAACAGGACCTGCTTCATAGAATTTTCAAGAAGATAAAGAGAAATGACACATGCCGCTTATCTACCAAAGCACTCAAACCACTCTGCACATTAGAATTACGTGAGGAGCATCAAAAAACATTCCCATCAGTGTCCCACCCTCACATACTGCAATTTAACTGATCTGGGCTTTTTTTTTTTTAAAGATTTTATTTATCCATCCGACAGACAGAGATCACAGGTAGGCAGAGAGACAGAGATCATAGGTAGGCAGAGAGGCAGAGAGAGAGAGAGGAGGAAGCAGGCTGTCCGCAGAGCGGAAAGCCCGATGCGGGGCTTGATCCCATGACTCTGGGATCATGACCCGAGCCGAAGGCAGCGGCTTTAACCCACTGAGCCACCCAGGCGCCCCTGATCTGGGCTTTTTAATTTTTAAAAGATCCAGCTGAGGGACGCCTGGGTGGCTCAGTTGGTTGAGCGGCTGCCTTCGGCTCGGGTCATGATCCCGGCGTCCTGGGATCGAGTCCCGCATCGGGCTCCTTGCTCCGCGGGGAGCCTACTTCTCCCTCTGCCTCTGCCTGCCTCTCTGTCTGCCTATGCTTGCTTTCGCTCGCGCGCTCTCTCTCTCTCTCTGACAAATAAATAAATAAATAAAATCTTAAAAATAAATAAATAAAAGATCCACGTGATACTAATGTGCATATCAGTTTGGGAACCACTGATTTAGCACAATCAGAATTCATTAATAGGCGGCTATTACTTTGAATCTCACCATCAACATGGACTCCAAACTTTTGTCAGGCTTACTTCAAAGGGTAAATGGAACCATAAAACTGAGGAATGTTCATTTCTCCCCCTAAATGTGTCATTTATCGGTTACGTAAAATTGGGGAGGGAGCAAGGAAATGCTCAAGGAGACTCATCTAAGAGTACCAACATTTTTGTACTCAAACTGCAGACAGGGGTGGGGAGAGGAGAAAACCTTCATATTTAAGTTTCCAATAACGATGTCCCAACCAACCAGCAGTAATCAAAATGTGTACCAGTTAAAGAACACCAAGGTGGACTAAAAGCCGAGAGAGGTCCGAGGAATCAAAAGCTGAATATTTCACAGAGAACAATGTTAATTACGTGACTTAATGCTTAAAGTCAGTGACCCGTTTCAACCACACGAGGCCCCAAACTGGACGTTCTGGACCCTATTCAAGTACACAAGCGTGGAAGTTTGGGTTACAAACACAAGCGCGAACGGTGCCTGCCCACGAAGAACACACAGTTTAATAGGGAAAGCCCTCTAAAGTCAAAAAGAGCAAGAACCAAAACAAAAAAAAAGGCATGGGGCGTTCGCCTCGTAGGGTTTGTGGGGCCGCCGCAAGGCGCGCGGGCGACGCCAGGGGTCCGCCTACGGCTCCCGCCGACACCCCGCGTGCTGCCGCGGAGCCCCCCCGCCCGCTCCCCCGGCCGCCCGCCGCTCACACTGCAGGATGATCTCTTCGAAAGCCTGCCTCTGTAGCCGGTCCCGCCGCCTCAGCTCCTCCGAAATGTGGCGCTTCCAGCGGGGGAAGTCGGCGGCGCGGAGACCCGACGACATTTCGCGCGCTGCCCCGGAGCCTTAGCGCCGCCAATCCGACTAGGGGATGGCGGCCCCGGGCCGCAGCATCCGAGACCAGCGGACGCCGGAAGGCCGGCGGCTCAGAGCACACTTCCACGCACAGGCCGCCGCCAAGGCCGTCAGGGACTGTCTTCCGGCTCCTGACGGAAAGGGTTGTGGTCAAGGCCGGAAAGCCCGCCTCCTAACCCGACGATTTACGCTACACGCACGCGCGCGGCCGGTGGCGGCGCAAGGCGCTGGCTAATGACGCCCTCCCGAGGCCGGAAGCGCAGGCGGCAAGAGGCGGCCGCTGGGAGGCGTGCGAGCTACGCGGGAGCCTTGGCTGTCGGCGGGAAGGGGACAGGGAAGGAGCTGCCTGTTAGTTGCCGGTTCCTTCGCTGCCTCCACCGCCCCCACCCCATTTCTATTTTCCTTGGCCTGCCTTTCTTTTCTTTATCGCCTCAGTTTACAAGCAGAAGTGGGGGCCACTCCCCACACAGTAGCTGAATGACCCTAGATGAGTTTCCTAATCTGTAAAACGGGGATCCCATGATACCCTCCTACAGGGTTGCCGTGAGGATTAAAAGGAATAACCTATGTAATGCAGTGAGCGCTATGCCTGGTACATTGCAAGCCTAACTTCACCTAGACCCCCCCCCCCCCCCGCCCCGGTGTCTTCCTACCCAAAAGTCCGGCTGCTTTGTACTTTGGCAAGAGTTTCCCATTGCCCTTGGAAATAGTTTTGTTTGTTTTTTTTACAATGAAGATATGGAATGCAAAGAACAGTTTTAGGAAAATGGGAATAGATTAGCTATGAAGCCTAGAAATTATCTGTCACCTAACAGTAAATGGGTTCTTAGAAGGTAATCTAAGGGTGGGGACATAAACAGGACTTTGAAAGAGGAAAATGACAGTTTGCCAGTAGATACTGAAGGTGGTCCATGGAAGACAGACTCGAGACGATGGCATTTGTCAACTCAGTAGAATGGAAATGGTCTATAATAGAATCATCTGAGCTCCATTTACCTTTAACTAGTTAGTGAATTTACTGCATGAAAATGGAACTGGACGAAACAGGAGGCCAGAGGAGATGAAAGGAATATCAGAGCCTGACTTCTCTTCCAGTGTGGCTCAAGTCCAGTGGAAGGTCCTTCAGAGACAGATTTTAAAAAGCCTCCCTGTGGAGGGAGTAGGTCAGTCAGGCTTCTAGAGCTTCAGTAGAGACACTTCACTGGCAGTCAGTATTGAGTGATCTGAATTTATGGGAAAGACTAGGAAGAGTCAGAAATAGGAGGGCCTTTCTCACACACTGAGGAAAATGAGAGTGCGGTTTTCTGAAAATCACCAAAAATGCCCCCAAATGTAACAGTGGTATCAACCTCAAAAGACCAGAGCATCACAAAGCATCAAATCTTGACAGTTGAATGTGCTGATTTTCCAGACAAGTTTATGATTAAAACATACTAACCAATTTGCAGAACCAGCAATTCCACTTGTAGAAATTTGTGTTAAACATTTGGACAAATGTCCATATACAAAAACATCTGTCACAATATTGTTCATAATAGTGGAAAATTAGAAACTATATTTTCAACAGCAAGAGGTGAAATTATTGTATATTTATTGTTCAAAAAATGTTCCTAATAAAAACAGTGTATGGTGTAAGTCTAATTTATGTAAGGCGCCTGGGTGGCTCAGTTGATTAAGCAACTATCTTTGGTTTAGGTCATGATCCCAGGGTCTTGGGATCAAGTCCCGCATCCGGCCCCCTGCTCAGCAAAGAGTCTGCTTCTCCCTCTCCCTCTGCCACTCTCCCTGCTTGTGTGCTCCTGCACTCTCTCTGCCAAATAAATAAATAAAACCTTTTTTAAAAAACTCTGATTTATGTAAAAGGAGTACATATTTGGTTCCTCATAGGCAAAATTTGTCAAATGAATAAATATAATTTCTAAACTAAGGGTACTGAGCCCTGCTAAGTGTGCCCTCTCCCTAAGCCACTAGCTTTATCTACTACACTGCAGTCACCTTGGGTCCTTTTTTTTATTCCCCTCCACCCATCAAACTCCCTTCCACAGCAGGGCGTTTGGATTTATTGTGCCTCTGTTGTTCATACTCTTCCCTTCTGATTTCAAGTTAATTCCTATGTATTAATTCTCAACTCAGTAATCATTGCCTTACAACCTTCAATAACAGAGACCTTCACAACTAGGTCAGGTCTCCCTACTACACACATACCTCTCCTTTATAGCAATGATCACAGTTGCAGCTTCGCATAGTTCTATCATTACTTGATGAGGTGTGTCTTCCCACCAAATGGTAAATTCTGTGAGGCAGTAAGTGTGTCTCTTTTTGCTCAACATCATAGCCAGTAAGAGCACGAAGCTTGTTATATATTGGGTGCTCAGTAAGTGTTGTTTATTTTTTTAAGATTTTATTAATTAATTTATTTATTTGAGAGAGAATGAATGAGAGGGACAGAGAGAGAGAACCTGAAACAGATTCTGCACTCAGCACAAAGCCCAATACGGGGCTTGATCCCAGGACCCCGAGATCATGACCTGAGCCGAAACTGAGTTGGACGCTTAACTGGCTGAGTCACCCAAGCGTCCCAGTAAATGCTGTTTAATTGATGAATGGAATATATGAAAATTCTGATAGTATTAACTCCAGGCACTACCATTGCTGGTGTGTTTTTGTTTGTGTTTTAATTTGAATACAGTTGACATGTGTTTTTATTTTGTTTTTTTCTATATCTTATATGTGTTTTCTAATTATTACCCATTACACTTGCACTACATATGCAAGAGAAAGTTATAAAAATGAATATGTATATACAAAACCCTTTATTCTTCTGGGTGCTGAGTTCTTTTTTTTTTTTTAAAGATTTTATTTATTTATTTGACAGAGATCACAAGTAGGCAGAGAGGCAGGCAGAGAGAGGAGGAAGCAGACTCAATGCCGAGCAGAGAGCCCGATGTGGGGCTCGATCCCAGGACCTGAGATCATGACCTGAGCCAAAGGCAGAGGCTTTAACCCACTGAGCCACCCAGGCGCCCCTGGGTGCTGAGTTCTGTGTGACATAACTAATAAGCATGAAAGCTTCCACAGTGTTCTAGCCCATGAAGTTTTCTGACTTCCTCATACACTGTAATTCTTTAATCCTCCTAATGACCGTACTTGGTAAGGTTATTGTTAGCTACTGTTACCATCGTCTTTTTTAAGATTTTACTTATTTATTTGACACACATTTCACTCTTTCCAAAATTAGATCACTAAAAGTGAAAGTAAGCTAAGTTAACCATGTTACTGTGTTAATTGTCTGCTTTATAAACACAGTGGCTGCTAAATCAAAGGATGGCCAAAAAACCAGCCAATGCAGGTTTTCAGACACACTAATGATCCCTCCAAATATCGCCTTTTTATGACAGTAATCATGCTCCCTTGTAGGCATGTGTTACTTGGCATTTTTATCCCTTGGCTTTTCTTCGTGCTCTTTAGTTGTGTTTGCCTATGTATGGATATTACAGGAAAATTTCATCATAAAGAATCCCTAGGTTCTGCAGCCAGACTAAAACACACACAGGTCCCGTCATCTACTCTCTATGTATGTTGACACTCAGATTTCATATTTTAACAATGACAGTGTCTGAGGTGGGTATTAGCCTTATACCCCAACACAAGCTTTATAGCAGAGCTCGATTTTCTTAGAGGAAGTCCTTGTTCTCTCTCCTCTGTATTGGCAGCCAGATACTGGAAAGGTGGCTGGAGGGTTCGTCATAGCACATCTAACAAGCTGGGAATATGATCCCTGGCTAGGGAGTGTGTTTGTGAAGTTAGCTCCCTTGGTTTGTTTCTTTGACCTTTAAAGAGATGTTTAAATTTCTCCCAGATACTCCCGCTGTCTCCTACTGTGAATAACAGCCAAACTTTATTGAGTGATTTCTACATGCCAGGGACTGGGCTCCACCTGGTTTAACTTTTTTCTCTCTCAGCCTACAGATGCAGGTGCTATTAATCTTCGCTTCTATAGGTGCGAAACTGACACACAGAGATCAAGTAGCTTGTGTATGTCACAGAGTTAGGAAGAGGCAGAACTCAGATTCATTTAAGGAAAACTGACACTTAGGTGCAAGAATGAACACCCTCCCCCCATTTAACCATGCTGCTATGCTGTGTGTCAGCATGTTAGGGTTGTGGCTGGTTTTTTAGGATGAATAGAGTATCGGAAGCCTTTTTAAAAAAAAAAAGATTTATTTATGTATTTTAGAGGAAGGGAGGAGCAGAGGAAGAGGGAGAGAGAATCCTCAAGCAGGCTCCCCGCTGAGTGGGGAGTCCAACACTGGGCTCCACCCCATGACTGAGCCACCCAGATGCCCGCAGAATGCTTTTATTTTTATTTTTTTAAAAGATTTTATTTATTTATTTGACAGAGATCACAAGTAGGCAGAGAGGCAGGTAGAGAGAGAGGAAGGGAAGCAGGCTCCCGGCTGAGCAGAGAGCCTGATGCAGGGCTCGATCCCAGGACCCTGAGATCATGACCTGAGCCGAAGGTAGAGGTTTAACCCACTGAGCCACCCAGGCACCTCCCACAGAATGCTTTTAATGACAAGCAATAGAAGTGTAATTTGAGCTTCTTTAAGGGAGAGGGAGGGTATACTCAGATCCAGGGTGTCCCGTAGAGCTGGCAGAGGGTGGGGAGATGGCTGGACACCAGGAATCAGAGGAACCAGGATGCAAATCCCATCAGAATGCTCAGCCCTTGGCATGTACTTCCCTCCATAAGTTGCTGCTTCCTTTCTCTCTTGTTTGGCGGCTGGGCTTCTCAGTCTTCCCACCCTGATGGCAAAGACATGGCCCCTCTAAGGGCCTGTCAGTACAAGCAAGCCACAGACTGCTCTGGCACCTCTGAGCCCCAGTTTTAAATTCCTGAGAGAGGATGCTGGAGGGCTAGCAGATACCCATGTCTAAGGATGGGGCGAAAGGGCAGCATCAGCCTTCCAGGATGGCTCCCCCTGGCTGGAAGGGAAGAGAACAGTTCTCAGAAGAAGGGAGACATAGGACACAGCTTCTGTTCAGACAGCCCAGCCCCCTATTCTTTTATGAGCAGATTCTGCCCTCCTGACTACATTCATGGCATTTTCCTGTCCCTCCATGTCACAAATTAGCCCTAGGAATGAGCACAGAAACCCTTGCCAATCACTGTTCTGCACAGGAACTTTTAAACTGGATCTGGGAGAGAGGAGCCTTTTCCTCCTTTGGGTGGGATATCTGAGGATATGCATCGGGTTTCATGGGTCGCCATGTCCCCTCCCATATCTCACGAAAAGTTTAATATGAAAAGAAAATGGGACAATCACAAAAGGAGAAGAGGAGATGAGAAACTGAGAATCTTGATGGCATTGGAGTCCCTGGTTCCAGCCATTCCTGAAACCCAGTCCTATTGTCCTCCCAGTCTGGTTACTTGAACCAATACATTACTGCATTTCACTAAAGCTGGTTTACATTGTTTTGGTTTTTGGTTTTTTGTTTTTTCAGAGAGAGCGAGAGAGACAGAGCATGCAAGCAGGGAGGCAGAGGGAGAGGGAGAGAGAGAATCGCAAGCCAGCTCCATGCCCAGTGCAGAGCCTAATTTGGGGCTTGATCTCAGGACCCCAAGATCATGACCTGTGCCAAAACCAAGAATTGAATGCTTAACTGACTGAGCCACCCAGGGGCCCCTACATTGGGTTTTTATTTCCTCTTGCCATCCAAGAACCCTGATTAATACATCAGACAAGCCCAAGAAAAGACTAGGGCTGGGCGGGTAAAACTGTAGGACCCCCACATATGGGCACGGAGTCAGGGTTGTCCCTTTGAAATTCTTGACAAACACACTGCTCTTCTCACTGTGCACTTTTGGTGTTAATCAGCACCCCATTCCCAGGCTTTTGGAGAAAAGCGTCTCAATTGGAAATCTTCCGAACTTCTGAGAGAGTTCATCTCTGTTCTGAATAATAGTATTTGTTGGTGAGAGAAAATGTTCATAACCCAAATGTTACAATTAGAAATATCAAAATAGGGACGCCTGGGTGGCTCAGTTGGTTAGGCAGCTGCCTTCAGCTCAGGTCATGATCCCAGCGTCCTGGGATCGAGTCCCACATCAGGCTCCTTGCTCGGCAGGGAGCCTGCTTCTCTCTCTGTCTGCCTGTGCTCGCTCTCTCTAACAAATAAATAAATAAAATCTTTAAAAAAAAATTAAAAAAGAAATATCAAAATAGGGTGGCTGGGTGGCTCAGTTGGTTAAGCAACTGCCTTTGGTTCAGGTCATGATCCTGGAGTCCCAGGATCGAGTCCCACATCAGGCTCTCTGCTCAGCAGGGAGTCTGCTTCTCCCGCTGACCTCTCTCTTCTCATTCTCTCTCTCTCTCTCTAATAAATAAATAAAATCTTTAAAACAACAACAGCAAAAAAGAAATATCAGAATAGACCTGGAATATGGAAAAATATGGTTGCCATATGTCAGATGTATTTTCTCTTCCCCTGCAACGGAGAGTGAAGGGACACCATTTCAAACGGCACCATTGGAGAGACTCACGGGGTATGGACAGCTGAGCAGAGCCCCTCCCCACACTGCCTTCTCATGCAATAAAGCCACAGAGAAAGCAGGCAGAGGTAGAGAAGGGTTCTGATGAAGGAGATAAGTGAATATTGCATGTCATGAGATATGGACCTTTGCTGAGGTATTAAGTGGACTTTTCATCTTTAAAAAGTCCTAAAGTCAAAATAGCGGTCTGTTCTGCAAATCCCAGGGCCCGGGAACTGTCTCTGGGAGGCCAATTCTCCAAATAAGGAGGACCCAGCCAGGGACACAGTGTCCAACAGGGACGGGGCGCAGGACTGCCACTCTGTGGTATGTGACTCACATGCATTCCAGCATTTTGTCCTGTACCTCTTCTTTACAATAAAGAAATTCTTCTATCCCATCGTGTACATGGGACCTCGGGCTCCTAAGCTTTCCCACAGTTAAGTTGCAGAGCTCCCACAGTCTTGTCCAAGACTGCACGTGGACACATGGCTTCTCCAACCACCTGGGTAAACCCCACACCGCCCTTGCTTCCCAGGCAGTGTGGGGTAGTCTAGTCCAGGGCAGAATGATCAAGCTTGGGAAGGCCATGCAGGATCGTGGAAAATGTTCCATTGTCCTTCCTGGCAGGATCCAGTGATCCCGTCCAGCCCATGCAGAGTCTGCCAGGAGCTGGAGATTCGGAAAGGGCTCCTCTGGTCTTTCCAGCTTGCCTCTGAGATCTCCCATGGGCCTGGACTCTGCCCTAGACCTTGGGCGTGGCACCACACGGTCACATCCTGGTGGGCAAAGTGGCGCGTAACGGCTCGTCCACAGTCTCTCTCTTTTATCACTCTCTCCCTCTGTCTCTGTCTCTTTCTCTCCCTCTCTCCTTCCAGTTTCTTTAATTCTCTTTACCTCTTTTCTCCCAAAGCCCTATCTCCTTGGGATCCAACCTGACCTCCACCTCCGTGAAGGTTGCTTTTCAACCATTCTCAGCTCCATCTCACTTAGGAGTGTGTGTTGAGGCCAGAGTTAGGGACCCCTCTGCTGTGCTCGGGACTGGGGTAATGGGGGAAGATCTCACAGACAGATCTTCGATTCTTGCTAGGGACTCTCCTATAACTTGTTAAACTCTAAGGGTATCTTTGTCCTTGCAAGTCTATTACAGAAACCCTGCCTCACTCCACACCTGCTACTTTACCCTTCAGTTACCAACATGTACACGAAAGAAGGCAAGTTAAGGTATGGTCTGCAGATTTGTAAGCCTGAGCGTCAAGAGCTAATTTACACGGGGAATTAGAAGGATAAGCAGCCTTAAGTCAATGTTCTGGTGTCAACCATACTAGCCTCTTGTGGAAGTTAGGAAGATTTTGGCTGCAAGCAACAGAAACCCTAACCTGCAACTGAAACCAGGGATTGGCAAAATGTGGCCCACCCACCAATCTACCTCGCCTTCTGTTTTGGTACAGCTTTCAAGAGGAGGAGTTTCGCATTTTTTTTTTAAAGATTTTATTTATTTATTTGTTAGAGAGAGAGAGATCGAGCACAGGCAGACAGAGAGAGAGGGAGAAGAAGGCTCCCTGCCAAGCAAGGAGCCCAATGTGGGACTCGATCCCAGGACGCTGGGATCATGACCTGAGCCGAAGGCAGCTGCTTAACCAACTGAGCCACCCAGGTGTCCCAAGTTTCGCATTTTTAAACTAAAGAAGGGCCTGGGTGTGGGCCTTTGAACTCATGCTTCTCAGCTCCCCTACTGGGGAAGAGTAATTGACTTAGGACCCCAGCAGCTGTGCTCCGAATTCACCCACACATCCGAGCTGTCCATGCCACCCTCTGATGCCCCAGCCAGTGACAGAACACCACAGGGACCTTCTGAGACACAGGAGACTCCTCTTCTGACTTTGCCCCTCAGGTGCTCTCATGGACTGAATGTGCCTTCTGGAAATTCCTTTGTTAAAGCCCTGCCCCTCATTGTGATGGTTTTGGAGGCGAGGCCTTTGGAAGGTCATGAGGGTGGAGCCCTCATGAACAGGATTAGTGCCCTTTCAGATGGGACACTTGAGGGTGCACCTGGCTGGCTCAGTCAGAAGAGCATGCGACTCTTGATCTTGAGGTGGTGAGTTTGAGCCCCATGTAGGGTGTAGCAATTACTTAAATAAAACTTAAAAAAAATATATATATATATGTATATATATAACGAGACACCTGACAGATGAGAGATGATCTCTCTCTCCCCATGGCTGTCTGCAAACCTGGAAGAAGGCCCTGGCCAGACATAGAATCTCTAGAACCTTGATCTTGGACTTCCCACCCTCCAGAGCTACAAGAAATCAATGTCTGCTATTTAAGCTCCCCACCCCTACCCCCAGTCTATGGTATCATGTTATTGCTGCCTGAACTGATGAAGATAGACACCCCATTAGCCATGAGAGGACCCTTGTCCTGCACCTCTCCCATATTCCCCCATAGGCATCCCCTTCAATACATTTCTCATGTCTAGTTCCCCTTGTCATGTGCTGCTCCGGGAACCAGAAGAGGAACCCCAGGACCAGGAGAAGGCTGGGGAAGGAAGGAACTTCCAACTCTGCTGGAGACATTTGAGGGGTCCTTCCCCTCCCCAAGTCCACTTCTCTTTCCCTCTGATAACATCATGGGTCTGGTGGCTAAGATTCTACCACATCACTGGGCCCTTCTACCACTCCACTCTCTGGACCAGCCATGAATGCAGACCCAAGAGGGATCTTATTCCATTTCCGGGGCTTTGAATATGGGGAACTGGATCTCCGGGTCCGGAGCAGCCATGCCAAGACAAGGCAAATCCAGGGAGGCCAGGAGTGGGCCAAAGAGCCTTCTGTGGACAGGAGCAAGGAAGAGGTGGGCCGAGGAAGGGTCCAGAGAGAGCAGGGCCAAGGATGGAGCCACCCTCCCCCCAACAGCCCAACGTCTGCTCTTCCTCAGCTCGTTTCTCTTCTTGTAAGCAGACAGCCTTGACTAAAATGGAATTCCCTTAGATGGAATTCCATCACA
Organism: Taxidea taxus jeffersonii; assembly: GCA_003697995.1. Classification (NCBI taxonomy): domain Eukaryota; kingdom Metazoa; phylum Chordata; class Mammalia; order Carnivora; family Mustelidae; genus Taxidea; species Taxidea taxus. The sequence goes on along the minus strand of RCUC01138374.1, from coordinate 11,067 downwards.
GAGGCTGTGAGCAGAAAATGTCCATCCTGTCCTGCTTGCCTTTGCCAGGATCTGAGGAAATGAGCCGCTGTATGTTCTAGAAGAAGCCAGAGTGCTACTCCAGGTCCTAGATGACAGTGAGTGTGTGGGGAGGACTCCTGGAAGAGGGAAAGGAGCCTCTCTGGGCCCTTTCTCAGGCCCTGACTCATGACTGTGGAGTTGACAGCCCCTCACACTGCAGTGTGGGCAGTCCTCCCTGCCACGCCCCATGGTGACCTCTCAGGCAAGGCCAAGAGGGCAGGTCTCCTGCATGGGGATAAGTGGGTGGAGACTTCTCTGCCCCTCCCCGCAGCGATCCTGGATTCCCATCTGGGGTGATTTCACAACATCCCTAAGATTGATGCGTAGGGATTTGCTTTACCTTCCGGTGACTAAACAGCACATTTCGGTTCATTTTTCCAAAGCAAATGAAGTCTGGGTGGATATTTTTTGGTATAGTAAGAGGAGACCTCTGCTACAGAAGCACCACCTTCAAAAACTGGAAACGGCCAGTGACCTGGTAAGCAGGGTTCCCGCTAAAAATTAAAAACAAAAAACCCACAGGATTGGTTTCAAAAGACCTCCCTTCCCTGAATTTCAGATTATTTTGGTAGAACGGGGTCCCAGTAGAGTTCTAACTCTAGCAGGTCAAAGATGATGAAGTTAGCAAAGTCTCTGGAAACAGCTGGCCACACACTTTCCATCAGCTGCCTCCCCTGTACCTTCCACATGCACTGTAGAAAGTTCTTTGTGGCCACATCTTTACCAGTTTGGGTAGTACAGTAGAAAAAAAAATTTCACTCGATAGATGATCGTGGTATCTGACTATTGTTTTACTTTGCATTTCTTTGGTAAAATGGAACATTTTCTCACCTATTTGCGTATTTGTCATACATTCTCGGGGTAATACATCTGTCTACATTCTTTGCCCATTTTGTCCAGGCAAGGAGAAAAAAATTTCCTATGTGTTGTTTGGGGGGGAAGCCTAGGAAGACTTGATTTTTTTTTTAATGTTTTTCAGGATTTGTCCCAGTTACCTTTTTTGTCAAGCAGATAGAACGTAGTTATCACCCGGTCACTTGACTTCTGAGAACATGCGTTAGGAAGCGTCCTCCCAGGAAGTCGTGAAAATGCCTCACTTTCTGTTTGCGAAGCATCCTGTGTCTTTGAAGGAGAAGTTCTGCTAAGTAAGGTATTATCATGGGGGGGAGGGGTCATGCTTTTCCAAAGTTGATACTCCTGAGGGCGTGTACAGACCAGGTTATTTCAGAAGGGCAAATAAAATTTAAGTCCCCAGCAGAGCAGCTGTGTTGGGCGGGACACAGAGCACACTGTAATGGCAACTTTACATTCATTTGGATCCCCAAATGGTATCATCCGTGTGTTCCTGGAGGTAGGGGTACCCCTCCTGTAGGCCCCAGTGGGTGTAGGCATGTAGAGGTGTAGGGCCTACATGCCTAAAGGATTGGCTAGAGCACTTGGGGCATCATCTGCTGCTTTAGGCTCTTGACCTCCTCTTTCCTTTGAGTCAGGACTCCTTCGAGACTTAATGAATTCAGTGAGCATTTATTAAATGCCTAATATATGCCAGGCATTATTCTAGGTGCTAAGGTTAGACCAGTGTTTCTATCCTTAAAGGGCGGGCGATAAGAGCTATGGATGAAAGGAAAAAGTGGACCAGAGTGAGGGTGAGGGTGAGGGGTTTGGGCGCAGTTCACATATCGATAGGGAGGCTGGGATGGGCTTCACTGAGAAGCTGAGATTTTTAGCAAAGACCAGAAGGAGATGAGGGAGTTATCTAAGAGGCTATGGGTGGGGAGGTGCAGGGACGGGGAGTTTTCGGGTTCAGCTACAACAGGCTCTGTAGCAGGTGCAATTGGAGCTTACCCAATGCTCTGTACCATCTGGGGGCACCCAGCCCCTTGTTGTAGCAGGTGTTGGTTCCTAAAGGTTCATACATGTCCCCTTCTCTGGAGGATTGCCCTAGGCCAACCTCCCTTCTTGGAGATGCCTGGGAGGTGGCCAATGACTGACTGATAGGAGGGGACCCTAACCTAGCACAGGATTATCTCCATGATGTGGAGTTCATTCCTTCCCAAACTCCCCATGGGCCAGGCTTAGGCTAGACTTCTTCAAAAACTGCCCTCTGCCTAACTTCTTCCTCTGACCTATCCTGATTCCCTCACCACCTCTCCTAATGCCTGGAGGATTTCCTCCATCAATCCCTTGCATGAGAATCCCAGTCTCAGGCTCTGCTCCTAGGGAACCCAGCCCAAGGAAGCCCTAAGGCCAGAGCTTGCTTGATATGCCGGAAAACCAGCTGGGAAGCCATTGTGACTAAAGGAAACGTCCCCAAAAACATATTTGTACGTTTCCCCAGGAAACGTACAAATACGGACACGTGGGCCTACAACTCTGCCTGAGACACTATGGAAGCAGATTCAGAGCCATAGTATTCCTTGTGCCCTGCCTGAGGGCCAATAACCCTACACGTTGACTTCTTGATACACCATCCCTTTCTCCAAGAAAGGGTCGGGAAAGGGAGGGTTCTCACACAGAACTTTCTGACTTCAGTTAGGAAAACTGCCTACTTGCCTCTTTCCAAAGTTACTTTCCTGGAAAATTACTGACTCCATTTCTTATCAACTGAATTGTGTCCCCCTCAAATTTCATGTGCTGAGTCCCTAAACCCCCAGGGATTAAGGGACTGTAAATGAAGAAGGGCTTTCAGGAGACAATTAAAGGTAAATGTGGTCCTAAGTGTGAGGGGCCTTAAACCAGTAGGAATGTCGACCTTCTAAAAAGAAGAAGAGGAGAGAGACCTCTTTCCCTCTCTCTGCCATGCACATGAAGACACCCAGAAAACTGTTCTCTGCAAACCAGGGACAAGGAAGTGGGCTTTCACCGGAAGTGGGCTTTCACCGGAAACTGAACAGTATGGTATTTTCTTTTTTAAATTTTTTTTTATTTATTTGTCAGAGAGAAGGAAAGAGAGAGAGAGAGAGCGCACAAGCAGGCAGAGAGGCAGGCAGAGGCAGAGAGAGAAGCAGGCTTCCTGCCAAGCAAGGAGCCCATGTGGGACTCGATCCCAGTACCCTGGGATCATGACCTGAGCCGAAGGCAGCGGCTTAACCCACTGAGCCACCCAGATGTCCCTAGTATGGTATTTTCTTATGACAGCCTGAGCAGACCATCAAAACTACAAAACCATCCCCACTGCAAAAGGCAAAAGGAAATTCTAGGGTTAGGTTTGTGAGGATCATGCTTCTCTGATCCTTTGGGAAACAGTTCCAGCAGCGACTCTGCTCAGCTCCAGGGAGCCAAGCCAGGGGATCCTGGACCCTTGAGAGAGGGTTTGAAAATCGGAGGCAGCGCAGGACTCAACTTGTTTTTCTATTTTCACACGTAACCAAAAGATGGAAGCATTGTAAAAGGTCTGGAGATAGAGAGACGGAGGAAAAGTTTTCTTAGAATTTTAATCATTTCCTGTGTCGCTGCTATTCTGTGAATGCAGAGAAGTCTCCTCTTGCATAGAAAATTAATTCTGAGAGGTAATTAGTTTATTTCTTATGAAAAATGTTTAACCCACCTCCACACATCCTGGCAATACAACCGAACTCCTGACAAGGAGTTGGAAAGAATGCATGTGAAGACTGAAGACACAGCTTGGAGACTCTGTTTTCTACCTTTCTTTTGTGATCTTTGCAAGTGCCCTGCCTTCCCTGAACCTCAGTTCCTTTCTCTATAAAATATGGGTAAGACTCACTCTATGGTGTCATGAGGATCAAGCAAAGGACACATATAACAGTACATTTTTATTTGGCCCCAAAGGCATCTAGGATTACCCTCTCTGAGCAATCCTTGAGCTAGTAACCTGCTAAATATCACGAACTTATTCTGTGATTGGACTGTCATGGGGTCAGGCCATGAGAAGTTCAAGAGCTGGAAGCATCCTGCCAGGGGAGGATGCCAAGGTTGGGAGTCTGCCCATCCAGGAAAAATGGACTAGTTACTTCACTAGATGTATCAGGTATCACCTGGGAAGATGATTGAAATGCATGTCTCTCTTTTCATCTCTCCCTTGCCCTAGGGGCTACTGAATCAGATTCTCTATGGATGGCCCCAGAGCCTACATTTTGAAGGGGTGTTCTCAGGTGATCTTTTTGTACTTCTAAGTTGTTTTTTTTTTTAAGATTTTATTTATTTATTTGTCAGAGAGAGAGAGTGCATGCAAGCAGGGGGAGAAGCAGGCAGAGGGAGAGGCAGGCTCCCTGCTGAGCAGGGAGCCCAATGTGGAACTTGATCCCAGGACCCTGGGATCATGACCTGAGCCAAAGGCAGATGCTTAGCCCACTCAGCCGCCCAGGCACCCCTATGTATCCCTAAGTTTGAGAAGCATAGTTCTTCTTTTCTAGCAGACCTACTCTGGATTGTACAGTCACTAACAGGTTACTGTAGATTTTGTACCTAAGTTATAAGTGGTCATTTTGAATGGCCTGCTTAGAACAGCTTGCAGTATAAATTTGTTCCCCATAATAAGCAGTATTTGTAGGCTATTTATTGACAAAAAAAAAAATTGGAGCTTATCCTATATCATCAAGGATAAGTAATTAGATTATGTAAACTATTCCTCAAGTCATATATTATTACATACTTCTGTCCAATTGAGGTGATTTAAGAGGAGCAATTCAAAACACTTTTTGCATGTATTCATGAAGGCCAATTACATAAAAGATTAGGAAAGACCCACAGTGGTACTTAGAACTGTGGCATAATCAAGACTGTTGCTTTATGAGGTCTGATTTTTGTTTTGCTGCTTGCCGGTGTGATGCCAAGATGCACAGCCAATTAAATGGCAGTGAGCTGTACTTTGCAATGAACAAGAGCAAAGGTTCACTTAAATTTAGCATTCTGACTTCATTAAAATTTTTTGTGCCAGCACATAGAACATGCTGTGAAAAAGAAATCACAGAATGACATAAAACAACCCCTCTGTCATCTGGGAGTCTATATTTAGAATCATTTCTAAATGTTTCTGCACCACTGGGACTATGCAAAAGATTTTCCCTTTTGTGGTGTTACATTATGAACCAGAACCAAAAATTTAAGATGGCTAGTTTTAATATTTTTTGTTAACACCAGATTGTTGGATGGTATAATGCCAGAGGCAAGAGAGAATGGGTAAAAACCTGTTGTCCATATGCTGCAGGATGAATAATAATTTCCTGCGTGGAAACAAGAAGAGACGGAGCCTCAAAAACCATGGAATGTATGAAATCTACCGTCTCAGGGCAGTGCTCGGTGAGCGCAGGGACGCAGAGCTGGGCGTCCAACCTGTTGAGAAAGGCTCAATCAACAAGCTTCTGGGTACAAATAGTGATAGCTACCATGTATCAGTCATGATCTTCACTTTTCATTCATCATTTCCAAGTGCACCCCTATGTACATGTACTACCCTTCTTGCAAATGACGGAGAGGAAGAAAACTGGCCTCAACTAACGGCGAAGTCGGGATTGAAGCCAGGTCTGACCCCAAACCGTTCCATGGTTTGTTACACCACTTTGCTTCCTTTGCACATGACTATGTCCCACACTTTGAACAGCATTTCCCCCAGACGTAATGCCTTGACCAGTGGCATCACTTTGATCTGGAATGTTTGCTGGAATTCAGATTCCCAGGCACCATCCAGACCAAGGGCACCCAGTGCTCTGGCAGGCCCGGGGACATGCATTCTCGCAGCTTCTACGGATGATGCTTATCCATAGCCGTTTGAGTGTTATTCTTTTTGATGAACCCAGAGGAAGCATAAGATAGAGGAAGTGCCCTTCATGCGTCTACACACCAGCTGGAGAGCGCAGCCCCCGGGGAAACCAAAGCGAAGCCTTCCATTTACTTTTGCATCGTTTGCAGCAAATTGTGAAATCCCAGCCTGTCTTCCACCTGGCGCCCAGCGTGCTTTTGAGCCATCCTGCTTTGTGATCAGGTGGTATTTACTTGAGGAATCAAATCCTCATATTAACATAAGCAAAACATAATTAGAAAAATCTGTTATAAAAACCATTCTGCTTTCCAAGCCAAATATAAATTACTTTGGAATAAGTCATGCCAAGAATCCCACTCCATTAGCTCATGTAATTAACAGCGGCTGGCATGCCAATGACTGTCAATGTCTATTTCTCTTAACTGTTTGCATATGTGGCCCCCTCCCCACCCCACCCCCGTCCTTTACTCCCAGTGTATGTATAGTTTGAAAGAGTTGCCGTCAAAAGATGATCTGATTCATTTTTGTAACGAGTTGTACTGATTTGGCTGCTTTGCCCACTCTCCTGCTCCTCCATTCTCTGCCTTTCTCAGTGCGTCCCTTGTGTGGAAGCTGACCCCTAACAGACACTGCTGCCTCCTGGGCTCCCTTGCCCCCTGGCCTCTGCTTTGTATGGGCAATGGGAGAACTAGCAGGGGACAAATGAGAAGGAGACAAAGGAGCTAGAGGTGCCTTTAAGCCATGCCCTTCTCCGCTAATCCTGGTCCCTTTTATGGCCACTGTGTCTAGCAGGGGCCCCTCCTTCTGGTGCCAAATTTCACTGCCTTGGATAACAAGGGACCTCAGGGAGGTGGTGGCTTCTTGCTGTGACTGGTCCCTGGGTGTCTCAACATCCTTTTCTGGTTCTCTGCAGTCTGCCTGTGCCTCTGTAAACAGGGTCCTCATTAAGCTCTCCCCTGGGTGTGCCCTCTCCCTATACATTCAGGGATTCATTCATTCACTGAATTCATACATTCCATGCTTTCATTTACATTCATGGGTTATGTGCATGCAAAGATGTCAAGTCTATCCAGAATACTGGCTCAACTCGCAAATATAATTACTGTGTGAACTCTTGGGTTTATTTTCAAATATATAAATGTATCATACACACACACACACACACACACATATATATACAGCTAATCCTTGAACAACATGGGGTTAGAGGTGCCAAACCCCCTCCCACAGTCAGAATTCCACGTGTAGGGGCGCCTGGGTGGCTCAGTCAGTTAAGCGTCTGCCTTCGGCTTAGGTCATGATCCCAGGGTGCTGGGATCGAGTCCCACATCGGGCTCCTTGCTCAGTGGGGAGCCTGCTTCTCCTTCTCCCCCTGCCCCTCCTCTTCCACTCCTTCTCTGTCTCTCTCTCAAATAAATAAATACATAAAATCTTGAAAAAGAAAAACTGTAGGTAACTTTTGGCTTCCCCCCGAACTCAACTGTGAATAGCCCATTGTTGAGCGGAAGCCTTACCAACAACATAATCAATTAACACCTATTTTGCATGTTACATGTATTACATACTATCTTCCTACAGTAAAGTCAGCTAGAGAAAAGAAAATATTAACAAATCATAAGAAACAGAAAATATGTTTATAGTACTCCACTGTATTTATAAAAAGAAAATCTGTGTATAAGCGGACCCACACAGTTCAGGGGTCAGCATGAGAAATAGTAAAGAGTCACAACTGACCCCCTCCCACCTTCCCTGAGTGGGAAGACTTTGTTGGTTCCATTGAGGAAACTGACAATGGATAGAGCACAGGGAAAGGGAACACATGAGCATCTAAGTGTAACTTGATGTAAAAAGGACTATGGGTGGGGCACTTGGATGGCTCAGTTGGTTGGGTGTCTGCCTTCAGCTCAGGTAATGATCCTGAGCTCCTCACTGAGCTCCCACAGGCTCCCCACTGAGCAAGGAGCCCAATGCAGTTCTCCTTGCTCAGTGGGGAGCCTGTTTCTCCCTCTACCTGCCGCTCCCCCTGCTTGCGCATTCTCTCTCTCTGACAAACAAATAAAATAAAATGTTATCCCAGGATTGAGTCCCGCATCCGGCTCCCAGCTCCACGGGGAGTCTGCTTCTCCTTCTGACCTTCTCCCCTCTCATGCTCTCTCTCACTCTCTCTCTCTCTCTGAAATAAATAAAATCTTAAAAAAACAAAAACAAAATGTTAAAAAAAAAAAAAAAAAGAGGGACTGGAGGTGCCAGAATCAGGAGTACAGAATGAGGATGACTGGGCATCTGCCTAGGCGGAGGGAAGGGGAAGGTAGAGAAAAGGGAGGAGGGGAAGGGAGGAGCGGGAGGGAGGAGAAAGAGGAGGGGGATGGGGTTGAGGAAAGGAGGAGGGAGAAGAGGAGGGGGAGGGAGAGATAAGCAGCAGGATACCCTGATCTTTGGAGAAAACTGGCAAGGAGGATGTTGAGGAAGCTTCCTGGGGCTTACACGGCCCAGTTATGAGCAACATTTCTCTTTAAGGCCACAGGGTTTTAAAACATGTCTGTGAGTTTTTTGACACTTCCCCATCAAAAGGTGGAGTCTAATTCTCTTCTCCTGGAATGTGGACTTATTTCAACAGAACAAAGCCCAGTGATTCTGCAGGACTCCAGAGGCTGGGTCATTAGGTGTTCCTGCCACCACTGAGGTCCCAGCTGACAGCCAGCATCTGCCACCAGGCCTGTGAACTGATCTACTGCAATAGTCCCAGCCCTCAGCCTGGCCTTCAAGCTCAGCCAATAACGGTGATGGAAGCTGGGACAAGCTGTTTCCAACAAGCCCTCCCCAAATTGCAGCTCTGCAAGTCAAATGAGTATTGCTGTTAAGCCACTCAGTTTTGGAGTGTTTGTTACGTGGCAATAGATGGCTCATACGAAAATTGTTTTGTTTTGTTTTTTGGGTTTTTAAAAAAAGGTTTATTTCTTTATTTGCAGGAGCGGTGAGGGGCAGAAGGAGATACAGTTTTAAGCAGAGTCCACCCTGAGCACAGAACCCAATGAGGGGCTCAATTTCACAACCCCAGGATCATGACCTGAGCCAAACCAAGAGTCGAATGCTTAACCAACTGAGCCACCCTGGCACCCGGGGGGCACAGAGCATTTATGTTTAGACTTGTATGGTTTAAGCTGGCCTTCGAGTAGCCCTGCATTTATCAGTGACAAGAAGATGGTACCCAAAGATACCAGATACTAGAGGGTTTTTTTTTTTCCTTTAATCCTCCAAGGAGCTTTTTGTAAAACCTTTCTTAGGGAGAGTTGTATATGTAACATGACAAGCCCTGGGAGCCTAGCACGTAGGAGGTGCTTCAGAAATTTATATTTTGGATGAGCAAATAAGCCAGATGGGGAGTGGGATCCTAGGGGGACACTTCAGTAACCATAGCCATTAAAGGTGGGTTTTGATGCTTCGAATGCACTTGTTTGGCTCAGAACCTGGATGAGTGGATGAATGCAAATTTGCGTTGGAGCTCACTCACTCGGTTTACTAGAGAAGGGAGCCAGGAGACGTCTCCATGGTGTTATCTATATGTAGGAAGGAGGGAAAATGGGTTTAAAAGCTAGTAGTGGAATTTTTCAGAGAGAAAACCATCTTTTTGTAGCAGAACATCTTGGAGGATCATGGTTATTGTGAGGAGCTGAGCCCCAGGGCATGGGCAGGATGGGCTTTGAAGGACACGCAGAACCATGCTCTGTCCAGTAGGACAAAGCGAGAAGATTGTGGAGAGTGAGAGCAAGTGTGGGGGGCAGGGGGTCCCAGAAAAAGTAGATCAGAGAAAAATTGGCTAGGTGACTGAAGAATTCCAAGAACAAACATGTTGAGTAGTTACTTGTAAGTTGCTGGCTGTGATGTTCTGTGTTGGAGAAATCATTCGTTGCCCCACATTTTCCCTGAGGTCTGTCTTACATGCAGACTTGCATTGGTGCTGTTTGGTGGAGTGAAAAGATCAGGGCAAGGTCTGGCACGGAACAGAAAAGGGTTAAAGGGGCACCTGGGTGGCTCAGCGGGTTAAAGACTCTGCCTTCGGCTCAGGTCATGATCTCAGGGTCCTGGGATGGAGCCCCGAATCGGGCTCTCTGCTCGGCAGGGAGCCTGCCTGTGTCTCTGCCTGCTTGTGATCTCTGTCTGTCACATAAATAAACAAAATCTTTAAAAATAAATAAATAAATAAATAAGAAAAGGGTCAAAGGACCAGACATATGGAGGAAATATGGAGGTGGTACCGAGGCCACTGGAAGAAGCTTCCCAAGAATCCCCTTCTTCAGTGGTTCCTCTATAGCTGAAAATACACATCTGTTTAGAGTTAATATTGTCCCATTCCAAGTAAAATGTCTAAAATTTGCAACTACATAGCTGTTTCCCACCCTCTTCTATCCTTTATGGTTCGTGGTCATAAGTCCTTCCTCTATATCCTTTACAATCACTGCAATCGAATGTTATAATTACTGCTTTACACAGTCATATTGTTTATTTATTTGTTTGTTTGTTTTTGTCCCTGCCAGGCTTTATCTTAATATATAATGTATTATTTGTTTCAGGGGTACAGGCCAACATAGTCACATTTTAAAGAAATTAAGAGAAAAGAAGGGTCTTTCCTACTTCTCCACTTTCAATGCTTTTCATTCCTTCCTAAAGATTTGAGTTTCTACCTATTGTCATAATCCATCAGCCTCAAGAAATTCCCTTAGCATTTTTTTGCATGTCTTTATTTCATCTTAATTTTTTTTTAAGATTTTATTTATTTGACAGAAATCACAAGTAGGCAGAGAGGCAGGCACAGAGAGAGGGAGAGGCAGGCTCCCTGCGGAGCAGAGAGCCCGATGTGGGGCTTGATCCCAGGACTCTGGGATCATGACCTGAGCCGAAGGCAGAGGCTTCAACCCACTGAGCCACCCAGGCGCCCCTATTTCATCTTAATTTTTAAAAAGATTTTATTTATTTATATGAGAAAGAGAGAGAATGAGAGAGAGAACATGAGAAAGGGGAGGGTCAGAGGGAGAAGCAGACTCCCTGCCAGCCAGGAAGTCTGATGTGGGACTCGATCTTGGAACTCCAGGACCATTACCTGAACTGAAGGCAGTCGCTTAACCAGCTGAGCCACCCAGGTGCCCTTCACCTTAATTTTTGAAGGATATTTTGACCCGAACTAGAATTCTGGGGTTGACTTTTTTTTTTAAGATGTTTATTTATTTATTTGACAGACAGAGATCACAAACAGGCAGAGAGGCAGGCAGAGAGAGAGGAGGAAGCAGGTT
>RCUC01138373.1:0-43178 GCA_003697995.1 Taxidea taxus jeffersonii | reverse complement strand
CATCTTGACTCCTCCTCTCAAACAAAATGACATTTTAAGACTACAGTGTAGGTGTTATATAGGAGGAGGGCAACAATGGGGTGACCCCACGAATTAGGCTATGAAAGGAAATAGCTTTTCACCGGCTGAGCACGTGTAATGGGTCAACCCAGTGTGCAGCCGTATCTCGGAGTGTGAGCTATCCTGATGAAAGATCTTAACACGTTTATGGAAGGACTGTGTCAGTCAGAAAGGGAATCAGTCAGACATTGTTGTTTGGAAATGGGTGGCACAGGAAGAGTCATTGAGGCAAAAGTTGGCAGTGGACATATGAGTACTGTCCATGGGAGGGCTGTCCTGGCCCTGAACACAACCCTTCTGGTCCAAGAAGCAGGGAGGCCACATGGTGGGAATGGATACATCAGGTAATTACAGGCTGACCCCATTCAGTAGCACCTTTGCTGCTTGCCAGACAACTTTCTGTTAAATTGGCTTCCTTGCAGTTTGTCTAAGAATGTGCATGCCAGGCTGATGTGAATGTCAGCATCCTAAAAGACGCCTTGACTTTTAATGACAATACTGACAGTCTGCTGATTATTCTCCAGCCTCCCTCACACACTGACAAGAGAAGAGTTTCTATATGCCTGGGACTGAATTCCAGATCCTGGGCTCTGGCACTTTCACCATGGAAAGGAACACTCTCCTTGTGAGCCTGTCTTCCAGTCTTCCCTGTGACACCTGGCCTCCCCAGGGACCTTCTCCATGAATGTCCACAATTAGCAATCATTTTACTAATGAGGAGGATGGTATTGTTCCAATGAAACACATGACTATCAGAGGTTCCTTATGGGGGGGGGGGATATGTGCGAGAAGGGATAGAGATAAGTTCCAGAAGATGAATTCACCTCTCCTAGTAAATCTTGCAGAGGTATTGGTTGCCTACCCCTCAGCCCTCAGGTTAGTCCACCTTTAGCTCTTTAAAATATGCCCTCCCCAGGGACTTGTAGACCTCTGTGGAAGTTCTCTTACTTGTGGTCAAGCATGCCAGCCCCAGAAGGGCATCATCTGCCTTGGTGGCAAGGAAGCAGCCTGGATACCTGGATCATCTCAGGGAAGTCCATACCTGACACAGTCAACTCCCACGTAGCTTTTGCTGCCACCAACTTGGGGCTAAAGAAACTAAAACTTTCCCCATTCTCTTACTGAGTATTCGAATGCCCCAAAGAAAAAGTACGATAGGGTAACACCTTTTTCCTTGCTTCATCTTTTCTCATCTAAATTTGAGTAATGTTTGAAGGTTGAGTACTGAACGTTAATTTTTTTTTAAAGATTTTATTTATTTATTTGACAGAGAGATGGAAAGCACTAGTAGGCAGAGCAGCAGTCAGAGGGAGAGGGAGAAGCAGGCTCTCTGCTGAGCAGGGAACCCGATGTGGGGCTCGATCCCAGGACCCTGGGATCATGACCTGAGCTGAAGGCAGAGGCTTAAGCCACTGAGCCACCCAGGTGCCCCAAACATTATTTTTAAGGATGTACTATTTCCATGAAAAGATTACTTACCAGAATGGTGACATTTCCAAGTTCATGGGAGTTAACACATTTCAACTGGAAAAGAGTATTAGAAGGATCTTGGCTTTATCTGAATCTGCTAGTGATGAAATAAAACCACTACAGAAAGGGTGACTCTATTCCCTCCTTTCTGTACCTGGATAAGCTGAGGTTCAAAGAGGTGAAGGTGCTTCTCCAGAGAGAGTCAGGGGTAGGCTGGGATGAAAACCTAGCGCTCCGGGCTCCTGGTGCAGTGTTCACTCCACTTCCTCACTGAAATATGGTGCTGTAAATGAAGGTCTTCATTTGACTCTTCTGGGCATCCCAGATAACAGAAGCATATGCCATACCTCCTTGCCTATTTTCTTCACTCCAGCTCACCTCAGAGTCTCTTCTCCACTTCCCTCATACCCACATTTCTCTACCTTGGGCTATACCTGAGTGAACAACCCTGGTGTTGGCCATTTTCTTCCTCTCTTCTTCCAACCACTGGCCAATACCACAGCCCTGGGCCCCAGCACCACTCGGTCTCAACCAGCCTCATCTTGTTGCGGCTGCCAAGGGTCCTGCTGCATCCACAGAGCTCCATGCATGCTCCTACCAGAAATACTACCACGTCTGCCAGGGACCATTGTCATGTCTGCTGGAGATCATTGCTACATCTGTTGCAAACCATATTGATGCCTACTAGGTACTGCTGTCACATGAGCTTGGGGACCAAAGTCATGTTTTCTGGAAAAATCTGTCACCTTTGCTGGGTATCACCTCATGCTTTGGATCTTGTGGGATTTCCGAGCTGTGTAGCCTGGTGAAGGGAAGTTTGAGGGCTTCCCTCTCCCCCGGGCAGGTGGAACATATATACATTGTAGGAATTGGTGGTGGTGCCAAGACAACACTGCCTTGTACCCCAAAGCCTTAATGAATTTTTCATGAAACAGCTCTTTTCATAATTTGCTTATAATCCCACCTCGTCATGGAATTTGATGATGCATTACTGGGAAGGTGGGCCAGGAATTGGAATGAAGAGCTGGGCACCACCAAACTGTCTTCATATTCTCTCTTTTTGAGTTTTTTTTTTAACTGGGTCAAGTTGACTTTCTTCTTACCTTAAAGTAAATTTCTGCCAAGGAGTCTTATTTATGGGGTAGCTACTATTACAGCTGTCATTTTTTGAGTGCTTACTACATTCCAGGCCCTGTGCCAAGAGCTAATTTTACCCCACTTAATTCTTACAATGGCCCTGTGAAGCAAATACTATCCTTATGTCCTTATTTTACAAATAAGGAGATGGAGGCTTAAAAAGGATATGTGAATTTTCCAAGGCCACATTGCTAATATGTGGCACAGCTAAAGGTTAAACCCAGATCTGTGGAATTCTGGAGACTGCTTTCTTAATGCTTGTCCTATACTGCCTGGTACAAATGCACATAGGGCAAACCATCACCATCTCCTACCACATGTACTTGGTTATGGCTAAATCCCAGAGGTGAACATAGACGGGGCTCAAAGTAGTGCCCTGCATGGCAATATCACTTTATTCTTAAAATATCAGTATGCAGAATCCTGGCAACACTTCTCTAGAATCAAGAAACGAAACATTTTTTTTTGGTGGGGGAAGGCAGAAACTTGGCCCATTTTGAGGATCCCTATGGACCTGCCTGCCGGCAGCTATCAAGTGCCCTGAATTCCAGCCCTGGGTGTGTGGGAGAGGATGGGAATCGGGGCAGACGGGGGAGGAGAGAGGAATACCTCTAGGAGACCATCGCCATCTTGAAGTCACACTGACGGCCCCCCATACTCCCTCTGCTGTGGTCTGTATAGTTTCACTATGATTTTCCTCTTACTGCATCCTGGTTCTTCCTCTGTCTTATTCCAACTGCACCAGAAGATCAGTAGGTTGGTTAGTCTCATGCTGTCTCATACAGTTCTGTTATTGGTAAGAGTTTACTACCAGGCTTCTTTAGAGGTTTTCTGTTCAGCCCATAGTGGTGGCTTTAATTTTAGATTTCAATCCCTGGTCCAGTCGGTGACAGGAACTGGTCTGGCTACTTTGTGCAGAAAGGGGGTGGCAGCACTTAATCTTTTCTTAGTCTCCTTCCTTTCCACACCATTCTGTTGAAAATCCAAGTACCTTCAGCAGAAAGTGGTAAATTTATATTACTGCTCTCTGATTTGTGCTTGATTTGGGTCAGAACAATTCCTATATTCTTTATAGAATCAAAATCATATTTCAATGTACTTTTTCCTCTACATTAAATGACTTGTTCTAATATATAGCAGGTCTTAGAAAAAGCATCTAGGCCCATAGGTGGCTATAGATAGAGCCCAAGTAGGGTCTTTAATGGAGACACTGCTTATAAGCTTGGGGTTTGGGGAAGTAGATTGGAATTGTGCCTTCAGGAACCTCTTCCTGCTGAGCTCTGGGGAATCGATCTCTGGCACATTCCAAAATGCTGCTAAGGTGTGTAGAGTCATCACTATTCAAAGACCACCACCAGGTATAAGCAACCTCTGTTGTTCTTGTCCCATTTTTAGCTCTCTTTCTGCCTCTGTGCTTTGCAGGTGGCTTCCTCAGTGAAGTAACTTTTGATCTAAAACAGTCAATAAGCAGAGAAAACTCAAGCAATGATTTCCTTCCCTCTTGTGATTGTTCCCTGATATCCATTCGTCCCTTCTTCCTTTTAGTCATAAGTAGGCAAATGGCCTTTTAGCTAAAGGCTCTATTTCCTAGCCTCTTTTGCAACTCTGGTGGCCATTCTAAACATTCTAGATAAGGAGCTGTAAGTAGAAGGGATTTATGCAACTTCCAGGTCACATCGTGTCCTGGCTGCTGGGCTGCACTGCCATGTAGCCATCCAGATGTTTTTTGGCTAACAGCCCTCTTTAGACATTGCCTCAGCTGAGAAGAGCCATCTCCTCCAGGTCATGCCCCATGCCTGAAGTGGTTCACAGCTGATAACTGGTCAGGGACATTAAGGCCCAACATTCCATCCCACCTCTGAAGGGCCATCTCAGCTTCAGGGCTCTCTAGAAGGTCAGCTGAAGCCTTGTCATGACTACCCTGCAGCCTAATTTCTCTCCTGCCCAATTCTGCTTCCTTCCTCTCCTCCTATAGCTCTTGATCTCAGGAGCGCTCACTCCCTAACCAACCTCCTGCATGCTGATCCCCATCTCATAATCTGTTTCCTAGGAAACCCACCTGCAACTCATCTGTAAAAGAAAGCTTTTGGCCTGAAACTCTGTCCATCTTTCTATGGCTGGAGCACAGAGAGGTGCTTCTGAGTGAGCTTTGACCATTTGGATGAAGAGAATGCCTTACAAGGGGAGGACCAACAAGATAAAGAGTCCCTGGTCACTGGATCACCTCATGGAGCAAGCTTCCCACAAACCCTGGGCCACTGAATACCTG
Organism: Taxidea taxus jeffersonii; assembly: GCA_003697995.1. NCBI lineage: Eukaryota > Metazoa > Chordata > Mammalia > Carnivora > Mustelidae > Taxidea > Taxidea taxus. The sequence continues at coordinate 38,242 of RCUC01138373.1, read as the reverse complement.
CCTAATTCTAATCTGTCAGGTGAGAGAATAACCAATTTTGATCTTATTTGAGCCACTCTACTTTGGGGTCTCTGTGTTAGAGCAGCTTAGCCTATACTTTAGGAGTTGGAGAAAACATGATCAACTCTGGTCAGGCAATTTTTGACCTTGTAGACCACAGGAAGGATTCAAGACTTTAAGGGCAATTGGTCTTTGCTGCACCTTCAGGCACTGTGTTTGTTGTTTGTCTAAATAACCGAGGGGATTCTCACTTAGAGAAGAATTGCCTTGACACAAGAACATTGATACAGATGTAGTGAAAAGAAGGGGCAGGTGCACCCCAGGATACATAGCAGCAATGTCCATAATAGCCAAACTTTGGAAAGAGCCAAGATGTCTTTCAACAGACGAATGGATAAAGAAGATGTGGTTCATACTATACAATGGAATATTACTCAGCCGCCAGAAAAGTTAAATATCTACCATTTACATTGATGTGGATGAAACTGGAGGGTATTATGCTAAATGAAATAAGTCAATCAGAGAAAGACAATTATATGGTTTCACTCATACATGGAACATAAGGAATACTGCAGAGGACAATAGGGGAAGGGAGGGAAAACTGAAGGGGAAGAAATCAGAGAGGGAGACAAACCATATGAGACTCTTGACTCCAGGAAACAAACTGAGGGTTGCAGAAGGGAAGATCAGTGGGGGGATGGGGAAACTGGGTGATGGGCATTAAGGAGGGCATGTGATGTGATGAGCATGGTGTGTTATATGCAACTAATGAATCACTGAACACTGCATCAAAAACTAATGATGTACTATACTTTGGCTAATTGAAATGAAAAAAAAAAAAAGAGAGAAGAACACTAATAAGGATATTCAACCCCTAAATTTAGTTAGAATGGCTCCATCAAAAGACATCTTTTGTTCTATCCTCACAAAATATAAAATTATAGATTTCAAATTAATAAAGGCAGAATAAGAAGTTTATGTATTCTCTTTGGAATTTTGTTTGAACCACTGTCCTCTTGAGTCTCTCTTCACTGGAAGTTGATTTGATTTTTCACTCCAATCTGGCAATCCTGTAGAACTTAGTGGAAAATAGGATTATGCTGAAAATTCTTTGGAGGAAGGAATGATTAGTGACTCTCTATGTATGACCAAAAAACAGTAATTAGAGCCACAGAGCCTCGAAAGGTTAATTCTTTAAAAAATTCTGTATAATATGTGTAACCACATTACTTTCTTGGTTTAGACAGCAAACTAAAGTCATATGTTTCTTGGGGAAAACAGAAGCAACAAGACCATAGCAATATTTCCTCTCAAATTGTTTTCTGAAGATCAAAGAGTAAACAGTTTTCCCCACTCTGGTTCTCAACACATCTCTCAGCAGTTTGGTTTTTTTGGACGGACACACGAGTATTCAGCTAGGTGGTCTAGGTTGGAATTTCAATTATTGTTATCCAAATACAACACTCCTTTTCCAGAAATCAGCAGACTCAGTACTAACTGTTCTTTCGGAGCCTGGATGAAGGCTATGCTGGGAAACTGAGCCTTCTCATAAGTCCTTTCTGCTGCCTTTTTCTATTAAAGAGGAAGCAGAAGCTTCTCTCACAGAGCCTCAGATTGCAAAACAATCTCATGTCTACCAGCTCTTCAATTCCTCAACCCCTTTCCATCAGTTCTCCACTGGTGTGTCTCCCAAGATGCTTAAAAAAAAATGAAAACTGTATAAAATACAGCTTTCCCCTTCTTTCTTCAAGACCAGGACAGGCAGGGGCGCCTGGGTGGCTCAGTTGGTTAAGCATCTGCCTTCAGTTCAGGTCATGACCCTGAAGTCTCAGGATTGAGTCCTGCATTGGGTCCCTGCTTAGCAAGGAGTCTGCTTCTCCTTCCGACCCTCCCCCATCTTGTGCTCTCTCTATCTTTCTCTCTCTTAAACAAATAAATAGAATCTTAAAAAAAAAAAAAAGACCAGGACAGGCTAGTTTTCTACTAAAAAATACACACACCATACTTACTTACAAACAAGTCTCTTCCCCCAAAACAGTAGTCCTCAGCCAGAGACAATTTTGTGTCCCAGGGAACATTTAGAAATGTCTGGAAACATTTCTGGTTGTTACAACAAGGGGATGTTATTGGCACCCAGTGGAGAGAGGCCAGGGGTGCTGCTAAACTTTCTACAGGGCACAGGACAGCCCCCATGACAAAGAATTATCCAGCCTGAAATGTCAGTAGTGCCAATGTTGAGAAACCCTGCCTTCAGTAAGATTTTAAATTATATTTATTTTCCAAATTAATTTGCCATCAGATCCTTCGGTTTTATACAGGAGCAGTGTTTGGAAATCAAAATTTCCCCTCAGATTATGGTTTCCATATTTATCAAATAAAAATACAGGAAGCTGAGTTAAAGTTTTTACTAATCTAAAAATTATTTGTTATTCACATGAAATTCAAATTTAACTGGGCATCTTATATTTTGCCTGGCAACCTTACCTTAGATGGAAACATTTGCCTTGGTTTTTCACTGGGAGAACCATTTTTATATCTTAACTTAAATCACTGATGTTAGTTAGAAGATGCTAACTGGTCTTTGAAAAAATTTTTAAATAGTACATAAACAAGCTAATTATCTTTCACAGAGACTGTATTACTCTGAACACAGCTTGAGTGTATCTTTAGCTTCTTCTCTGGAAATTATACCAATCATCTGATTTTTGTTAGCATAGTTGTGATGTGATAGTAAGTGTTTTAATGCTCCTAAACTCTGCTAGGATGGTCCACATGTATTCTGGACCCTGGTTCAGCTTGTAATAAGATCTTACCCCAAATACACAAATCAGGGTCTTACATTTTCTTTCCTTGCAGGGGCATCTATGGCCCTCTTTGCTCTCAAAATAAAATGAAGTAGTTATGATTTGAGAATAATGTGAATAATTGATACTGTTAATCTCAGACAAAAGTCAACATACCATTCATATGACTGGAAGAAAAGTGAGAATAAGACCTGAAACAATAGTATTTGTCTTTCATCAAATATGTGATATGTGTATGGGCCCAGGGCTGGTATCAGGAGACCTGCATTCTGGATGAGGTTCTGTTACTGGGCTCACTCTAGGGCTCTCACCAATTCTTGGGCTTCAGTTCGATTCACAGACAAGTTGGGCTCCTGCGGCAAATGGACGTCAAGGGCTGTGTCAGTTGACAAGATTCCAGTCTTGAGGTAGAATGGGACTGAGAGCCAGGATCTGGGTAATAAGTATGTCTACAGATAGGGCACAGGGAGTAGATGGAGGAAGGATGCCTGATTCTTGGCAGGTGGGGTGGGGGGGCTAACCTTGAACACTAGCCACCTGGCTTCATGGTACAAACTGATTTCAGGAAATGCAGGGTAGCCCTGCACTCAGCTCTGTGTTGTCCTTTCAAGGTCCAGAAGCCTATCAGTGGGCATCACTGGCACAAGAAAGAACTGACACTAAATACCAGAAAGTTTGGAAAAATTACTAGCATTAAATTAATTTAGTCCTTTTTAACCATGTTATTCTATATGCCTGTGGGAATCATAAGAAAAAATAAGCTTATGGGGCACCTGGGTGGCTCAGTTGGTTAAGCATCTGCCCTCAGCTTGGATCAAGACCCCAGGGTCCTGGGATAGAGCCCCACATCAGGCTCCCTGCTCAGTGGGGAGTCTGCTTCTTCTTCTCCCTGCCACTCTGCCTGCTTGTGCTCTCTCTCCTTGTCAAATAAATATATAAAATCTTAAAAAAGAAAAAGTAAAAATAAGCTTAATTACTCCTTGTTAGTGTCCAGTCACATTATGGTCAAATCTGGGTGTGTGTCTGTTTGTGGGCTATGAAGTTATGAAAGAGGATGAACTCCTCCTAGGCATTATTCGTTGTTCACTGGGCATCATCTACTCACCCTCCTATCTGATCCTTCTGGGGCTTTGATGTCTTTGGCCTCATATTCAGGAATGTAAGCACCATGGGAGAAGGAATTTCTGTCCATTTTATTTATTTATGTACCCCAAGCACCCCAAAGAGTGCCTGGCACATAGTTGGTGCCCACTAAATGTTTATTGAATGAGTGACTGGCATGCCTCTTTTATTCTCAGCCAGCTCTTGTGACTCCTTCCTTGGCCATTTGCACTTCAGACTTTTGTACTCCTGGGGGTTCTGCCATCAGGTCCAGTGAGGGGAGCAGTGTCCAACCTGACCATGAGTGCAAAAGCATCTGAGGGAAGAAGTCTCATTCCAAAAAGAACTAGAGCAGAGGGGGACAGATCAACCTGTGGAAGCGAGACCTCTTGATATTTTATAGCTATGCCCCAATTCCTGTTCTGAAAACCATTGCTTTCCAGGAAAAGCCAAACATACACAAAACCCTTTACTTTAGAGCAATGCCACAAACACAAGATATGCTTATGAACTTGTTCCGGGTTATAAACATCTCTAACACACACTCTGGATTCTTACAACTCTCCACCAGCCAAGCAGAAGGGTGACAATTGCCCTCTCCAAACTAATCAGGACTCCAGAACTCAGAGAAGTAAGGTGAGCCACTCGGGCCCACATGCGGCCACCTCTTACTCACTAGAATTCACATCTAGTGTTCATCCCTCTAGGCCAGGCTCTCTCTATACAAAGTTAAGGTACTTTAATGATTTGGATACATTAAAATATATTAGGAATGACTTCATTTAATCCCAAAATTGTCATTCTGGTAAATGAAATTTTAAAGGATGGTTAATTCAGATAACTGCAAATTTACTAATTAGAGTAACCTTTAACTACACTTATTTTTATTACACATGGAACTATAAGCTGCCAAACTTGGAGGAATCCATAATCCATTAATTTTGCCAATAGTGGGAAAGCTGGAGAATATGACAGCAAAAGTGAAGGCATTTACAATACTTTCTGGATTTTCTAAAATAAATGTATGCAAAAGGAGTTAAGAAAAAGAACAAGGAAAACCTACCTTATTCCAAAATATCGAGTGCAACTGTTCCATATGAACTTTGTCTAATTACTGCCATTTCTATGCTCTAATCATTATTCTCCTTTTAAATTGGTTCTGATTTTTTTTTTAAATTTTCCACAGCTACAGAATGCTAAAAGTTGAAGATTTGCCCCCGTGGGCAAACATTTCTCTAAACGTTTATCTTTTTGTTTATTTCTAGATTTTTCTGAATCTCTAAATCAAACCTACAGGCCACAGAGAAGGGAAGACCCTCATAGGTGAGAATCTAAAGGGTCCAACCCAATGGGCTGCAAAGATCTTAGCCTGTCTCAGATCCACCCCTCGAGAATGAACACTGAGAGAGATTTTCCATCACCAACATTTGAAAGCACCTGCCCAGAAGGCAGAATCCTGACTCCCCCAGGCCGGCTGAAGGCTGTGCTGATCCCATGGACTGAATCTGAACAATATCATGTACACTTCTTAGTTTTCACTTTAAAATTGGTATCTCATAAAAGCTTTCTCCATTTTATCTTGGGAGAAAAAAATAAAACCTTAAGGACAACCCTGCATGACACATTAGAAAACCTAGCTTCTAGGTCTAGCTCAGCCACTGTGGCTCGCATTCCTCACAAAAGCTACCTGCCATACGTTGATATTCAGGGAATTGAACTGGGAGGTTTTCAAAGTCCTTTTAGCTGTAAAATTTAGTTCCCTTTATCTTCACCTCTCTAGTAATGTGTCCCCTACTTCCTATTACATATTTCCCTGTGTTCAGCAGCACTTTTAACTCTTAAGGAAATAGACTTGCAGAGAAATGTTTAAGACCCACCATAGATGAAGAGCTTCTCCAGAATCTCCCCCAAATCTGTTTCTGATGATAAATACCAGATGTTACAGAAGGAGATTAACTATGCAGACAACGTGCCTGTAAATTACACAGTAAAGGCAAGGAAAGGGTCTGGAGGGATTTGGGATTTCATTTTGAACTTGGCTGAGGCATCTGCTTCCGTCCTCAAAGGGGAGTAGTTAGAGTGGCTTTAGGTTCCTTTGTATATATGTGTTCATTATTTTTTCTTTTCTTCTCGAAGGAGATGCACTTGCTGTCTTTTTTTTTTTCCCCTCCCCTCTTTTTGCCTTTGGAAGAACGGCTTTTGTGTCTGGATGGTAGAGACCAGAATGCCATGGGCAGCTGCTCGAGCCTCCTGTGTGGTGGGGAATGGTTAGAGAGCTTACTTCATCACGGCAGTAGTTGCTAAACAGCACAGAGTCAAAAAGCTCTTGTAGGTTCAAAACCATCCCTTCTGGGGGGCCTGGGTGGTTCAGTGGGTTAAGCCTCTGCCTTTGGCTCAGGTCATGATGCCAGGGTCCTGGGATCGAGCCCCGCATCCGGCTCTCTGCTCCACGGGGAGCCTGCTTCCTCCTCTCTCTCTCTGCCTGCCTCTCTGCCTACTTGTGATCTCTGTCTGTCAAATGAGTAAATAATATCTTAAAAAAACAAAACAAAACAAAACCATCCCTTCTTGTCTTTTTCTATCTCGTTTATTTCTTCTCTTTGTTTCATCCTTTGCCCTTCTGATCTCTTTCTTGCTCCCTCTCTCTTTTCTCTAAATATTACCTGAAGCTCCAATTCACTTCTTTTTTTAAAATATCTTATTTATTTGATCTTATTTACTTATTTATTTATTTGAGAGAGACAGTGAGAGAGAGCATGAGTGAGGAGAAGGTCAGAGGGAGAAGCAGACTCCCCGTGGAGCTGGAAGCCAATGCGGGACTCGATCCCGGGACTCCAGGATCATGACCTGAGCTGAAGGCAGTTGCTTAACCAACTGAGCCACCCAGGCGCCCCAGCTCCAATTCACTTCTAAACATAAAATGCTTCAGGCACAGACAGGGGTATAAGGAATAACCCAACAAACCTCCCAACCCCCCTGCTCAGCTAAGTTGATTATTGCAAATTACTGAAGCCCCTTCCATATCCCTCTCCTGGTAATATCCACCTGCATTCTCCATCCCAGGAGTTAAACACAAGTATTGTAAGTATTAACGTGCATTCATCTGCAAGAGACTGTAGTACTGACTTTTAAAACAACAAACTTGTTCTTACTGAAAAAAAAAAAAAGTTCTTTGTTCTTACGATGAGAATCCGGGCATTTAATGAAACTTGTAAAGAGAAAGATGAAACAAAGTATTTCACATGAACTTCCTTGGCAGTAATAGTTCCTCCACCCACCCGGTATGGTAAGGGTTTGTACTGATTCAGCTTTCCAGGGCCATCAATGCAATTTTGCTCAGAAGTCTTTAATCTTAATGCTCTTTCCTCTAGTTCTTCAGCTTTCTTTTCTCTCCTGGAGTTTCCTCAGCTGTCCAAGGTTTCTCTCCTGTCTCATTACAGAACTCACCCGAATGACATTTATTGCTTGGACAATTTATTCTTGAACATAAAATGTGCTCTCTCTGCTCTCTGCTCTTCACCAAGTGATTATAGTTGACTTTCTCTGTACCCTCTCTATTTAAATGATTTGGTGTATACAGATGAAGACCTTTCACCTTGGGATGGAGCATGAGGTCATCCAGAGGGGTTCTTCCCAGTCTTCCTAAGGCAGTACAACTGTTAGATAGGACAGGGGGCATGGTCCTTGGGGCTCTCTCTGTTCCTCTTTGGAAAATACTAATGGTTTAGGGGCGGCAGTCATCCTTGGCAACTAGGCTTGCCCTGACCTCCACTGAGGGGATGTCAGTCCCCTACACCAGGACTGGGTGAGACCTCTGCTCCCATCAGGCCCAGAAGATGTACCTGGGTAGAAATGCCCTTGATGTGAAGGTCTGGGCTCAGATCCAAACTATGTCAGGTAGCTACTGAAGGCAACAGCTGGATGTTCAAAAAGCACAATGCCTCTTTTGGAGTACCCACCAAGTATAAGTCCAATATTAGATTCTGGTCAGTTTGCCATTTTATTTATTTTTTTTTAAAGATTTATTTATTTATCTATTTGACAGACAGAGATCACAAGTAGGCAGAGAGGCAGGCAGAGAGAGAGGGAAGCAGGCTCCCGGCTGAGCAGAGAGCCCGATGCGGGGCTCGATCCCAGGACCCTGGGATCATGACCTGAGCTGAAGGCAGAGGCCCCAACCCACTGAGCCACCCAGGCACCCCCAGTTTTCCATTTTAATATTAATGACAGTTAACAAAAACAAATAGAGTGCATGGTATGGTATGAAATAGCAGAGTGTAAGATGTCAAATTGATAGACTCAAAGTCCAAAGACTATTGAAAGTAGGATTATAACATGCATTTTCCAAATGGTGTTATTCAAGTATTTTCCAAATTAATGTTATTTTTTTCTACTTACAATTTACAATTTCTACTTACAATTTAGGTAAATAGTTGACTTTAAGAATGTCTGTGGAGTAATATACAGTAGTGTAAAAAGCACAGACTTTGGAGACAAATGGAACTGGGTAAAAATCCTCATGTGATCACTTCAGAACAAGATACCCTTGGTGCCTCCAAGTCCAAATTCCTTAGCGGGCTACATAGGCTTCTGATTTCTCACCATTATCTACTGCTCAGTTTACTCTCCCAAAAAGTTGAATTATACATAGTTCTCAGACCTCAACTTAGAATTTTCCTACTCCATGTCTTTTTTAAAAATTTAATTCCAATGTAGTTAGCATACAGGGTTATATTCATTTCAGGTGTACAATATAGTGATTCAACAATTCCATATATAATTCTGAGCTTATCATGATAAGTGTGCTCTTAATCCCCTTCACTTTATTCACCCATCCCCCCTCACCTCCTCTCTGGTAATTCTCTGTTTATTCTCTATAGTTAAGAGTCCTTTTCTTTGGGTTCTTTTTTTTTTTCTTCTTCCTTTGCATGTTTGTTTTATTCCTTAAATTCCACAAATGAGTGAGATCATATGACATTGGTCTTTCTCTGATTGATTGCACTTAGCATTATACTCTCTAGCTCCACCCATGTTGTTGCAGATGTCAAGATTTCACTAGTTTTTAATGGCTAAATATATTACATTGTAATGTGTGTGTGTGTATCTTCTTTATCCATTTATCTATCAGTGTATACTTAGGTTGCTTCTATAATTTGGTTATTGTAAACAAGCTGCAATGAACATAGGGGTGCATATATCCCTTTGAATTAGTGTTTTCATATTCTTTGGGCAAGTACCCAGCAGTGTGATTACTCGATCATAGGATAGCTTGATTTTTAGTTTTTTGAGGAACCTCCATACTGTTTTCCACAGTGGCTGCACCAGTTTGCATTCCCACCAATGGTGCATGAGGGTTCCTATTTGTCCACATCCTCACCAACATTTGTTTCTTGTGTTTTTGATTTTCGCCATTTTGACAGGTGTGAGGTGATACCTCTTTGCAGTTTTGGTTTGCATTTCCCTGGTGATGAGTGGTGTTGAGCATCTTTTCATGTGTCTATTGGCCATTTCTCTGTCTTCTTCGGAGAAATGTCTGTTCATGTCTTCTGCCCACTTTTAATTGGATTATTTGTTTTAGGAGTGTTCAGTTGTATGAGTTCTTTATATATTTTTGATACTAACCGTTTCTAAGATATGTTGTTTGCAAATATCTTCTCCCATTCTGTAGGTTCTACTCCATGTCCTTACTGAAGCTGTTATCTCTGCTGGGAACTCCTTCCTGGCCAACTATTTCTAATAGGTGTATGCCTGACACTGCTTCATCGCCAAGCCCTCTACAGATGGGTGAATTATCCTTCCTCTACAGTTTCATAATATCCTGAATTGATCCCAGTGAGCACAAACTGCACAGAATGTATGTTTATGCTTATCGTCTCAGATGTTAGCCACTCAGTAATAAGAACTCCATCTTATTTACCTTGGTATTACCTGTGCCAGCATTTTGTGGACTCAGTAAGTGTTTCTTGGATCGAAAGGGATATATCTATAAAATGAGTATAATACTATGCCTACGGTTATTGTGAGGAGAAACTCAAGAATGCTATTGCTAATTCTGTTACTCAACCTTCTCCTAAGGTATTTCTAAAACACAGAAACATATATATAGTACTTGCAAGGAAAATATGTATTGACAGGCATCTCTAACATGTTGTTTTGTACTCATAACATTTTCCATGAGGAAATATGTTCAAAAGAATTGCAACTATATTTGCCAATTTGAAGACACAATTTGGCTTATGAAATCCAAGTAGAGGAAAGATACTTATGGATCAGATGAGCAGTTTAATTGAGAGTTAACTGGTCTCTTTTAATTTTTATAAACTGTTGGCCATATCTGTAAGTACAGATTGTTTTTTAAAAGAATGATTTAAAAAATATACTATTTTAGAAAACAAGTCCACATACATAATGAATACATCTACATATAAAATGATCAAAGAGAAGAGAATTTTTTCTTCAAAGTGGAGACCCTCTAGGAATATTTCTTTTGCCTGAGGAAGATTCTACTTCAATTCCTGCCGTGTAACCCTTCCTTCACCCACTACTGCACACACATACATATTCTTGGAAGCACCACCTTGGATATTCATACTGAGTCACTGTTCCACACTGGAAAATAGACCCAAGAGAACCCCCTCTCAACTGGTCTTGCTCACTTTCATGTATCCTGTTGGTCTTCAGTATTCAGTTAATCTTGCATGAGAATTCAAGCTAACTTAATTATCTACTTCAACAAAAGGGGGGAAAGGCACAGAAATTGTGTTTATTCACATAGTAGTCTTATGGCCTCATTCTCATGACGTTAGTAGAAGGCATTAGTAGAAGGCATGAAATATTGGGAAGCTAACAGATGGATATGTCTTGTAGAGACAGAGGCCAGCAGAAGGACAGAGTTTCCAGAAGTGGGGAGAAGATGCAATGGAAAGACAGAACAGAGGAAACCACTGCAAGGAAGGGTGGATATTGGGGTGTCTGGACTCTTGGGTGACTCCTGATTTCAGTTCAGGTCATGATTTCAGGGTTGTGAGATTAAGCCCTACATTGAGCCCCACACCAGCCTCCACACTCAGCACAAAGTCTGCTTAGGACTCTTGCTCTTCTGTTCCCTTCCCCCCAATAAATAAGTAAATAAAACAACAACAACAAAAAACCCTAAACAATGAAGAGGTGGACATTGTGATGAGATGCAATGAATGAGTTTGAAACACTGGAAACCAAAGGAGGAATTTCTGTTCTTCTAAAAGATTTTTTCTTTTAATATTTTAATAGTTGAACATGTTTTGTGCCTGTCTCTCCCCTTTTGGAGAACTCCATCAACTATGAGCATCTATGATGTATTTGTTGGCTGTGGGAGATATGAGGCTTAGGCCCTGCATTTAAAGTAGAAAATCAGTGCAACTTTGTGTGTGGGCAACCATATGGTATGAGTAGATACAATAACAATAATACAAAGTTAATAAGAATTCACAATTATGGGGTGCCTCATTTATTAAGAGCCTGCCTTTGGCTCAGGTCATGATCCCAGGGTCCTGGGATCGAGCCTCTCATGGGCGGGTGTGTGTGTGTGTGTGTGTGTGTGTCCCTGCTCAGCGGGGAGCCTGCTTCTCCCTCTACCTTTACCCCTCTCCACTGCTGTGTTCCCTCTCTCACTGTCTCTCTGGTCTTTTCATCTGTCAAATAAATAAAATCTTTAAAAAAAAGAATTCACAATTATTTTGGGTATCCTGCCAGATTACTGAATTGCTGTATGAGTTCTAGTAATTTGGGGGTGGAGTTCTAGTGATTTAGGGGTGGAGACATAAGGTATCATGTCATCTGTGAAGAGAGAGAGTTTGATTTCTTCTTTGCCAATTTGAATAACAGACACTTCTCCATGGAAGACACTTAAAAAATGTTCAACATCGCTTGGCATCAGGGAAATTAAAATCAAAACCACATTGAGATACCACCTTAAACCAGCGAGAATGGCAAAAATGAACAAGGAAGGAAACAATAAATGTTGGAGAAGATGTGGAGAAGGGGGAACCCTCCTACACTGTTAGTGGGAATGAAGTTGGTGCAGCCACTCTTGAAGACAGTGTGGACGTTCCTCAAAAAATTAAAAGTAGAGCTACCCTATGACCCTGCAATTAAATACCAGGTATTTAACCCAAAGATACAGATGTAGTGAAAGAAGGGCCATATGTACCCCAATGTTCATAGCAGCAATGGCCACAATACCCAGACTGTGGAAAGAGCCAAGACGCCTTTCAACAGATGAATGGATAAAGAAGATGTGGAGTATACAATGGAGTATTACTCAGCCATCAGAAAGGATGAATACCCAGCTTTTGCATCAACATGGATGGGACTGGAGGAGATTATGCTGAGTGAAAAAAGTCAAGCAGAGAAAGACAATTATCCTATCGTTTTCACTTATATGAGGAACATAAGGAATAGCATGGAAGATATTAGGAGAAGGAAGAGAAAAATGACATGGGGGAAATCAGAGGGGGAGAAGACCCATGAGAGACTAACGACTCCAGGAAACAAACTGAGGGTTTTAGAGGGGGCGTAGGGGGATGCTTTAGCCCAGTGATGGTATTAAGGAGGGCACGTATTACATGGAGCACTGGGTGTTATATGCAAACAATGAATCATGGAACACAACATCAAAAACTAATGAAGTACTGTATGGTGACTAACATAACATAAGAAAAAAATTAATTAATTTTTAAAAATACACAATTATTTACATATAGACATTTTGTCAAGTAGTCAACATATATTCCATTCTTTCATATACGTAGTCAATATACCTTTTGGTTTGGTTGTAATATTGTTGCCTCAGCCCCTTGATGGATATGGGGAACAAAAAGATTTCAAGAGTTGCGGACAATACACACATGTAAAACTGTCCTGTGATGCCATTTCAAATTTGTTGTACTCTGTCCTTTCTTTTTTGTAATTCACTTCCATTACTCAGAGTATACACTAATTCCTTTTATGTTGCAAAGACAGCATTTAAAACACTGATGTAAGTGACGGTTATTTCAAGAGGAGATTCCATGAAGTAGGGTAACAGACCAGATATGTGTCATATCACATAACCATGTAATTGTGTACAGATAGAATTTATATGCATGGACTATTTTTAAATGCTAGTGGAGTTTGCTATTTAAAACAACTTATGTATAAAGCAAAGAAACCCTCAAATGAACCCCCTGCTATCCACATGGCAAGATTTCATAAGGTAGGTTTGTTTGTCCTTCACTATTAAGGGTAGCTTATTAATCTGGAGGAGTGAATGCAGCTCCCTAAAAACTTAACAATACCATGAATGAATCAAGTTCTGGAATTAACTAAGATTATTTTATGCAGCCATTTGAAAATATTTATGAAGATGGCACTTTACAACTTTTTAATTACTACCATAAAAAAACAAGGCATTTGAATTTAATGTTTTCCCCCTAGTAAGTTAGGCTAATTCAATGGAGGAAACATATGGGAATTTGCATACATATAAAAATTATATATATGATTAAATGTGATTACATTAAATATATAATTATATTAACTATAATTTTATTATTGTAAGTTATAATTAATATAACTATATGTAACATATATAATGCATGTATACTTATATATACATAACTTATTTCCTCCATTGCATTGAATATATGCAATTTTACACATTGCTTTAAAAAAAACCCTCTAAAATATATCTTTAGCTAAAATAGAATTTGCTGAATTATTTGTAGGTCATATGGAAGTACCAATGATTTCCAAGGTTGACTCAATCCCAGTGCTATATGGGAGTTCATCTGGTGCTGAAACTGTGTCATGCAGAGCTTCTTAATCCCAGCTGTCCATCCTTATTCATCATTATTGATTATGGAGAGCCATGTGGTTGGCTGAACATAGCTCAACATCACTTCTGGGAAAACATTTAAGTGGCATGCCCTGCTGATGAAATGATATCTTAAATACAAAGGTCCATGAAGGCAGATGGTCTACGTTTTTAGTTGCCATTTGTTTGAGGGTTCTGGGTATTTTATGTACTAATTTTTTGCATCACACCCCATTACATCATGATTCTTTAAAAAAAACTTTTTTATTTTCAGATAAGCAAAGTCCCATAGGAAGTTGCAAAACAAGAGTAGAGGGAGCTTCTGTATATACTTCATGCTGTTTTCTCCAATGATAACACCTTGCATAACTATAATACAATGTAAAGCCCAGAAATTTAACATTGGTACAATCCGTGAAGCCCTTCAGATTTCGCTAGTTGTACATGCACTCATTTGCACATGCCTGCGTGTATATAGTCTATGTAATTTTATCAGATGCAGATTTGAATGACCACCATTACAATGAAAATACAAAATCATTTAGTCACTACAAAGCTCTTGAGTTATCACTTTGTGTCCACACCCACCTCATTACCCCCAGCCCTAACCTCTGGAAACCACTAATCTGTTTTTCAACTCTTGTTATTGCAAGAATATTATATACATGGAGGCAAGATGGCGGAGGAGTAGTGGACTGAGATGACATCAGATTGCAGGAGATCAGCTAGATAGTTACCAAACAATTCCAAACACCTACACACTCAACAGGATATAGAAGAGAAGAAGAGCAGCAATTCTAGGAACAGAAAATTGACCACTTTCTGAAAGGTAGGACCAGTGGAGAAGTGAATCCGAAGCCACAGGAAGATGGACTATGGGGGGAGGGGCTGGTTCCTGGCAAGCAGTGGAGCTGTGGAGCACAAAATCAGAACTTTTAGAAGTCTGCTCCACTGAGGGACGTCACTCCAGAGGCTAAGCGGGGGTGGAGCCCTTGTGGGGACAGTGTGGTTTCAAGACCTGCGGGGTCACTGAAAGATCGGGGGTGTCTGAGTGTGGCAGAGCTCCCAGGTATTGGAGCGGGGAAGCCGGCTACAGAGACAGAGCCAAGGAGTGAGCGCTCAGCTTGGGGTTACCTTAAACTGTGATCTGTGGCATAGTTGGTCCACTGCTCTTTGAGCAGGGACCCTATGAATGGCAGATCCAGGGAGACTCACCTTTCTCCTCTGGAAGCAGGAATCTGCTGGGTTTGGAGACTCCAAACAGGGCTGTGTGCCAGAGAGAGAAATGCCCAGTCACAGGCCGGGTGAGCTTGGAGCCCGGCCGGAGACCAGGGAGACAGGAGTGATTGAGCACTTTCCTCTGAGGGCGCACTGAGGAGTGGAGCCCCGAGCTCTTGGCTCCTCCCAGCCGGAGATTGGGAGGTGCCATTTTCAATCCTGTCCTCCAAACTTGATGGAACAAAAGCTCCCGAGAGTGAACCTGAGCAGATTACTTAGCCTGGCCCCTGGCAAAGGCAGGACAATTCTGCCTCAGGCAAAGACATGTAAAAATCACAGCAACAGGCCCCACACCCAGAAGATCAGCAAGAGCATCCAGCATCAATCAAAGAGAACAATGGAACAATGGAATTCCAGGGAAGGGGAAAGCAATGCATGGAATTCATGACTTTCTTCCCATGATCCTTTAGTCTTGCAAAGTTAAATTTTTTTAATTTTATTTTTTTCTTCTAATTTTTTTAACTCTTCCTTTTTCTTCTTTTTAAATTTTTAACTAGTTTATCCAAAAAAACCTTTCTAAAAAATTCTTTATTTAAAAAAGATTTTATTTATTTATTTGAGATTTTTTAAAGATTTTATTTATTTATTTGAGAGAGAGAAAATGAGAGGAGAGAGGTCAGAGGGAGAAACAGAATCCCTGCTCAGCAGGGAGTCTGATGTGGGACTCGATCCTGGGACTCCAGGATCATGACCTGAGCCGAAGGCAGCTGCTTAACCAACTGAGCCACCCAGGTGCCCCTAAAAAAATTCTTTTTAATCCTTCATTATTATAGTCATATTTTATCCTTCATTATATTTAATCTTACTTTTTGTATACATATAGGGTTTTCATTTTTTGTAAAAAATTTCGGGATACAATTTCTTCTAATAGATCAAGATATACTATAAATCTAACACAGGACTTTGTCCTAGTCTCCAGCCTGAGCACATTCTCTCCTCTTTTTTTTTTTTTTTTCTTTTCCAACCAACTTATCTTATCAATTCCTTTTTTAGAATTTAAAAAAAAATTTTCATCTTTACAGTCATATTCCATCCCTTCATCATATTTACCCTTAATTTTGTATATATATATATATAAGTGTTTCTTTCTTTAAAATTTTGGGAGGTCGTTTCTTCTAAGACCAAAATACACCCAAAATCAAGTGGGTGGCTCTTTTCTAATCACCAGTCATAAAATGTGTGTGTGTGTATATAAATTTCATATATATCAAATTTCTTTTTACCCCCTTTCTTCTCCTCCCTGGTTTGGATTCTCTTCTGATTTGGTTAGCTTACATTTTTCTGGGGTCTTTGCCACCCTTTTAGTATTTTATTCTCTTGTTCATATATTCTTACCTGGATAAAATGACAAGGCGGAAAAAGTCATCACAAAAATAAGAACGAGACAGTACCAATGGCTAGGGATCTAATCAATATGGACATTGGTAATATGTCATATCTGGAGTTCAGAATGAGGATTCTCAAAGTGCTAGCTGGGCTCAAAAAAGGCATGGAAGATATTAGAGAAACCTGTCTGGAGAAATAAATGCCCCTTCTGGAGAAATAAAAGAACTAAAATCTAACCAAGCAGAGATAAAAAATGCTATTAATGAGGTGTAATCAAGAATGGAGGATCTGGGGATGCCTGGGTGGCTCAGAGGGTTAAGCCGCTGCCTTTGGCTCAGGTCATGATCCCAGGGTCATGGGATCGAGTCCAACATGGGCTCCTTGCTTGGCAGGGAGTCTGCTTCTCTCTCCGCCTCTGCCTGCCTCTCTGCCTGCTTGTGTGCTCTCTCTCTCTCTCCTCTCTGACAAAAAAAAAGAATGGAGGATCTGATGGCTAGGATAAATGAGGCAGAAGACAGAATTAGTAATATAGAAGATTAAATGATGGGGAATAAAGAAGCTGAGCAAAAGAGAGACAAACAACTATTGGACCATGAGGGGAGAATTTGAGAGATAAGTGATACCATCAGATGTAACAATATTAGAATAAATGGGATTCCAGAAGAAGAAGAAGGAGACAGAGGAGCAGAAGGTATATTGGAGCAAATTATAGTAGAGAATTTCCCTAATATGGCAAAGGCAACAACCATCAAAATCCAGGAGACACAGAGAACTTCCCTCAAAATCAATAAAAATAGGTCCACACCCCATCACCTAATACTAAAACTTACTAGCCTTAGTGACAAAGACAAAATACTGAAAGCAGCTCAGGACAAGAAGTCTGTAACATACAATGGTAGAAATATTAGATTGGCAGCAGACTTATCCACAGAGACCTGGCAGGCCAGAAAGAACTGGCATGATATATGCAGAGCACTCAATGAGAAAAATATGCAGCCAAGAATACTATATCCAGCTAGGCTGTCATTGAAAATAGAAGGAGAGATAAAAAGCTTCCAGGAAAAACAAAAATTAAAAGAACTTGCAAACACCAAACCGGCCTTACAGGAAATATTGAAAGGGATCCCCTAAGCAAAGAGAGAGCCTAAAAGTAGTAGACCAGAAATGAAGAGAGAAAATATACAGTAATAGTCATCTTACAGGCAATACAATGGCACTAAATTCATATCTTTCAATAGTTACCCTAAATGTAAATGGGCTAAATCCCAATCAAAAGACACAGGGCATCAGAATGGATAAAAAAATAAAACCCATCAATATGCTGTCTACAAGAAACTCATTTAGGACCCAAAGACACCTCCAGATTTAAAGTGAGGGGGTGGAAAACAATTTACCATACTAATGGAAAGAAAGCTGGGGTGGCAAACCTTATATCTGTTAAATTAGATTTTAAGCCAAAGACTATAATAAGAGACAAGGAAGGATACTATATCATACTCAAGGAGTCTGTCCAACAAGAAGATCTAACAATTTTAAATATCTATGCCCCTAACATGGGAGGAGCCAACTACATAAACCAATTAATAACAAAATCAAAGAAACACATCGACAATAATACAATAACAATAGGGGGACTTTAACACCCCCCCTCACTGAAATGGACAGATCATCCAAGCAAAAGATCAACAAGGAAATAAAGGTCTTAAATGACACACTGGACCAGATGGACATCACAGATATATTCTGAACATTCCATCCCAAAACAACAGAATACACATTCTTCTCTAGTGCACATGGAACATTCTCCAGAATAGATCACATCCTGGGTCACAAATCAGGTCTCAACCAGTATCAAGAGATTGGGATCACTCCCTGCATATTTTCAGACCATAATGCTCTGAAGCTAGAACTCAATCACAAGAGGAGAGTTGGAAAGAACTCAAATACATGGAGGCTAAAGAACATCCTACTAAAGAATAAAGGGTTCCACCAGGAAATTAAAGAAAAATTCACAAAATTAATGGAAACAAATGAAAATGAAAACACAACTGTTCAAAATCTTTAGGACACAGTAAAGGCAGTCCTGAGAGGAAATTATTTAGCCATACAAGCCTTTCTCAAGAAACAAGAAAGGTCTCAAGTACACAACCTAACCCTACACCTAAAGGAGCTGAAGGAAGAACAGCAAAGAAAGCCTAAACCCAGCAGGAGAAGAGAAATAATAAGGAATAGAAATCAATGAAATAGAAACCAAAAGAACAGTAGAACAAATCAATGAAATTAGTAACTGGTTCTTTGAAAGAATTAAGAAGATTGATAAACCCCTGGCCAGACTTATTAAAAAAGAGAAAGGACCCAAATAAATAAAATCAGGAATGATACAGGAGAGATCACAACCAACACCAAAGAAATACAATTATAAAAACATATCATGAGCAACTATACACCAGCAAATTTGACAATCTGGAAGAAATGGATGCATTCCTGGAGACATATAAACTACCAAAACTGAATGAGGAAGAAATAGAAAACCTGAACAGACCCATAAACAGTAAGGAGATTGAAGTAGTCATCAAAAATCTCCCAAAAAACAAGAGTCTGGAGCCAGATGGCTTCCCAGGGGAATTCTACCAAACATTTATTTTTAAAAAATTTTTTTAAAATTTTTTAAAGATTTTATTTATTTATTTATTTGATAGAGAGAGATCACAAGTAGGCAGAGAGGCCAGCAGAGAGAGAGAAAGGAGGAAGCAGGCTCCCTGCTGAGCGGAGAGCCCAATGCGGGGCTCGATCCCAGGACCCTGGGATCATGACCTGAGCCGAAGGCAGAGGCTTAACCCACTGAGCCACCCAGGCGCCCCTCTACCAAACATTTAAAGAAGAATTAATAAGAAACTGTTCCAAAAAATAGAAATGGAAGGAAAACTTCCAAACTCATTTTATGAGGCCAGTATTACCTTGATCCCAAAACCAGACAAAGACCCCATCAAAAAGGAGAATTACAGACCAATATCCTTGATGAACACAGATGCAAAAATTCTCACCAAAATACTAGCCAATAGGATCCAACAATACATTAAAAGAATTATTCAACATGACCAAGTGGGATTTATTCCAGGGCTGCAAGGTTGGTTCAACTTCCACAAATCAATCAGTGTGATACAATACATTAATAAAAGAAAGAACAAGAACCATATGATACTCTCCATAGATGCTGAAAAAGCATTTGACAAAGTACAGCATCCTTTCTTGATCAAAACTCTTCAAAGTGTAGGGATAGAGGTTACATATCTCAATACTGCCAAGGCCATCTAGAAAAACTCACAGCAAATATCATTCTCAATGGGGAAAAACTGAGAGCATTTCCCCAGGTCAGGAACATGGCAGGTATGTCCACTATCACCATTGCTATTCAACATAGTACTAAAAATCCTAGTCTCAGCAACCAGACAACAAAAAGAGATAAAAGGCATCTGAATCAGCAAAGAAGAAGTCAAACTCTCACTCTTTGCAGATGATATGATACTTTATGTGGAAAACCCAAAAGATTCCACTCCACAACTGCTAGAACTCATACAAGAATTCAGTAAAGTTTCAGAATATTAAATCAATGCCCAGAAATCAGTTGCATTTCTATACACAAACAGCAAGAGAGAAGAAAGAGAAATTAAGGAGTCAATCCCATTTACAATTGCTCCCCAAACAATAAGATACCTAGGAATAAACCTAACCAAAGATGCAAAGAATCTCTACACAGAAAATTATAAAGTACTCATGAAAGAAGTTGAGGATGACACAAAGAAATAGAAAAGTGTGCCATGTTCATGGACTGGAAGAACAAATATTGTGAAAATGCCTATGCTACCTAAAGCAATCTACACCTTTAATGCAAAATACCATCATTTTTTTTCAAAGAATTGGAAGAAATAATCCTAAAATTTTTATGGAATCAGAAAAGACCCCAAATAGCCAGAGGAATGTTGAAAAAGAAAGCCAAAGTTGGTGGCATCACAATTCCAGACTTCAAGCTCTATTACAAAGCTGTCATCATCAAGGCAGTATGGTACTGGCACAAAAACAGACACATAGATCAATGGAACAGAACAGAGAGCCCAGAAATAGACCCTCAACTCCATGGTCAACTAATTTTTTACAAAGCAGGAAAGAATGTCCAATGGAAAAAAGACAGTCTCTTCAACAAATGGTGTTGGGAAAATTGGACAGCCACATGCAGAAAAATGAATTTGGACTATTTCCTTTCACCACACACAAAAATAGACTCAAAATGGATAAAAGACCTCAATGTGAGACAGGAATCCATCAAAATCCTTGAGAAGAACACAGGCAGCAACCTCTTAGACCTCAGCCGCAGCAACTTCTTCTTCTTTTTTTTTTTTTTTTAAGATTTTATTTATTTACTTGACAGACAGAGACCACAAGTAGGCAGAGAGGCAGGCAGAGAGAGAGACAGATGGAGAACCAGGCTCCCTGCTGAACAGAGAGCCCAACGCGGGGCTCGATCCCAGGACCCTGAGACCATAACCTGAGCCGAAGGCAGAGGCTTAACCACTGAGCCACCCAGGTGCCCCAGCAACTTCTTCTTAAAAACATTTCCAAAGACAAGGGAAGCAAGGGCAAAAATGAACTATTGGGACTTCATGAAGATCAAAAGCTTTTGCACAGAAAAGGAAACAGTAAGCAAAACCAAAAGATAACTGACAGAATGGGTGAAGATACTTGCAGATGACCTATCAGATAAAGGGCTAGTATCCAAAATCTATAAAGAACTTATCAAACTCAACACCCAAAGAACAAATAATCCAATCAAGAAATGGGCAGAGGACATGAACAGACATTTCTGCAAAGAAGACATCCAGATGACCAACAGACACATGAAAAAATGCTCCACATCACTCAGCATCAGGGAAATACAAATCAAAACCACAATGAGATACCACCTCACACCAGTCAGAATGGCTAAAATTAACAAGTCAGGAAATGACAGGTGTTTGAGAGGATGCAGAGAAAGGGGAACCCTCCTACATTGTTGGTGGGAATGCAAGCTGGTGCAACCACTCTGGAAAACAGCATGGAGCTTCCTCAAAAAGTTGAAAATAGAGCTACCCTATGACCCAGCAATCACACTACTGGGTGTTTACCCTAAAGATACAAATATAGTGATCTGAAGGGGCATGTGCACATGAATGTTTATAGCAGCAATGTCCACAATAGCTAAACTATGGAAAAAACCTAGATGTCCATCAACAGATGACTGGATAAATGGATGAATGGATAAAGAAGATGTGGTATACACACACACACACACACACACACACACACACACACACACACACACAATGGAATACTATGCAGCCATCAAAAGAAATGAAATCTTGCCATTTGCAATGACATGGATGGAACTAGATGGTATTATGCTGAGTGAAATAAGTCAATCAGAGAAAGATAATTGTCATATGATCTCCCTGATATGAGGAATTTGAGAGTCAGCGTGGGGCGCTGGGGGGTAGGAAGGAAAAAATGAAACAAGATGGGATAGGGAGGGAGACAAACCATAAGAGACTCTTAATCTCACAAAACAAACTGAGGGTTGCTGAGGGGAGGGGGTATGGAGAGGGTGGTTGGGTTATGGACGTTGGGGAGGGTATGTGCTATGGTGAGTGCTGTGAAGTGTGTAAGCCTGATGATTCACAGACCTGTACCCCTGGGGCAAATAATACATTATTTGTTAATAAAAATAATTTTTAAAAAGAATATTGTATACATGGATGATACCTTACTTAACCCCTTCAAGTTTTTTTTTTCATTCAGCATAATAGCCTGTGGATTCATCCAAGCTGTATGTATCAATAATTCATTCCTTTTTATTGCTGAGTTAAGGATGAGCCAGTTGTTTAACTATCTACCTATGGAAGGCCATTTCGGGGTTTTTTTCAGTTTTTGGCAATCATAAGTAAAGCTCCTATGAACATTTGTGCAGTTTTTGGTCTTAACATTTCTAGATTTCTATTTAGGCTTATTTAGTGTTTTTGTGCATATCTCTTTGTATACTCTTCTTAGTGGTTGCTCGGTATTACAATATACATATATAACTTATCACAGTCTGCTGGTATATGATCCTTTATCACTCTGAGTGAAATATAAAAACCTTATTTCCTTTTAGGACCTTTGCCATCTTCACCTTTTTTTTTTTAAGATTTTATTTATTTGACAGAGAGAGACACACACACACAGAGAACACAAGCAGGGGGAGTGAGAGAGGGAGAAGCAGTCTTCTGGCAGAGCAGGGAGCGTGATGCAGGGCTTAATCCCAGGACCCCGGGATTAAGACCTGAGCCGAAGGCAGACACGTAACCACTGAGTCACCCAGCCACCCTCTCCCCTTTTCTTAAAGCCATCCTAACCTTTAAGATAGAATTTTCCAGGGACACCTGGGTGGCTCAGTTGGTTAAGCAGCTGTCTTCCGCTCGGGTCATGATCCCAGCATCCTGGGATCGAGTCCCACATCTGGTTCCTTGCTCGGCGGGGAGCCTGCTTCTCCCTCTGCCTCTGCCTGCCACTCTGTCTGCCTGTGCTCGCGCTCTCTCTAACAAAAAAAACAACAACAAATCTTTAAAAAAAAAAAAAAAAAAAAAAAAAGAATTTTCCAGGGGCTCGTGGGTGGCTCAATCAGTTAAGCCTTAGCAGAGGCTTAAATGACCTCTGCTAACCATGAGCTCAGGTCATGATCTCAGGTTCCTGGGATCGAGCCCCACGTTGGGCTCCCTGATCAGCAGATAGTCTGCTTGTCCCTCTCCCTCTGCCTTCCCCTTCCTTTTGCTCGTTCTCTCTCTCTTTCTGTTTCTCAGGTAATACATTTTTAAAATATCAAAAAAATTTTAAAAATAGAATTTTCCTGTTTGATTGCTATGTCATTTAATTCTTTTAATTCTTTTTCATACAAAACATAGACATCAGGTTCACTATGCTGGAAGAACAAAATGCATCCCTTTCAATATATACCACGTGCCTGGTAGCCTCTGCACTAAACGAATAAATGAAGCTGGCCCTCTATTTAAACTTCTGGGCAACAAAGTTTAAATTGGAGGAAGCCACAAAATGATACTAACTTAATTAGACTTAAAGATGGCTGAGCCCCACTGCTGAAGCTATAGGTTCTATCTTCTTTCAATTCACAGGATCTTCTCTCTCTTCTCTGTTATTCTCAGGACCAGACTTTAAGTGGTACTAGAATCCAGGTCTTCATATAGGACTTCTAATAGATGGAACTGGTAAAATTTAAATTGATCCTGTTATCTTCTCTAGCTAACTTCATTTCAACTTAATTTCAATTTAACTTCATTTTCATTTCAATTTAATTTAACAATTTAACTTCAATTTAAAAAAAGGTTGAATAAATATTTAAGGAATAACTGAAAGGACACTTAATTATTAGCCTGTCCATGGCTTTCACTTGATTTGTCTCCATCATACTAATTTAAATTTGACCTTTTTCATTATTGGCAATGTTTCCATTCACTTTTTCTTTTAAGAGTATTTATTTACTTATTTATTTGTGTGTGAGAGAGAGAGAGTTGTGCACGCTTGGGCATGTGGCTTATGATGAGTGGGGGAAGGGGGTGGGACAGAGCAGGGGAGGGAGAGGAAGATGGAAAGAATTCCAAGTAAATTCTGATCCAGGTACAGAGGCAGATTTGGGGCTCTATCTCAACACTGAGATCCTGATCTGAGCTGAAATCATGAGTTGTTCACTTAACCGACTGAGCCACACATGTGCTCCTTCATTCACTTTTTACGAACTCCCCGATACATTCTCTGAATTATTCCCTTTCTGTTTAAAGTACCAATCCCTCTCTCAGACTCTTTTGGTTTGTTTTCTAGTTTAACAGAAAGATTTGAAGGTAACCGGTTTGGGCTAGCTCAGCATCCCATGCTTTCCTTGGACCTTCCTTTAGTGTCAGAGAGAAAGCCCCTCTCATTTTCAGTGCCAGTTCCACTGCTCATATTCCTAATCTCAGCCTCTCCCCTCTTAGGGTAATTCTGAGAACCCTTGGAATAGGATACTAGGCATTTTTCTTTCTGACATCTTCAGACTTTGCTAACTAATAGCCAATTTTGTCTTCATATGTATGTAGATTCACCTTGTCATCTCCTTCAAAACATTTATCTTGAGTCTTCTGTTTCTATTCCATTCCTTTCCTTTATCTGCCATATGCCTCATGATCTTATACTTGCCCCTATTCCTAATACCCTGTTCTTCAGCAATCCCATGCAATTAGATTTCTAACAGCCTATCCAATGAAAAATGCTCAGTACAAGTGTTCCAGGTGATTTTCTTCTAATAATATTCACCAGCATTTCCTCACTTCATTTTACACAACATTTTGCTTCATTTAAGACAGCTGATGGGTTCATAAAACCCCTTGTCCTGTGGTGTCCATGCATCTTCCATCCCTGACTAGGTACATCTATTGATATTGTATTTAGACTTCTACATTCTCAAAACTATATATCTCCATGCCTTCTGATATCACCAATTCTGGTTCTCAAGTTAGCCAATCAACAATTTTCCCAATAAGTCTCCAGCTTATTTTTTTAAAAGATTTTATTTATTTATTAGAGAGAGAGAGTGTGAGAGCACGAGCTCAGGCAGACAGAGTGGTAGGCAGAGGCAGAGTGGTAGACAGAGGCAGAGGGAGAAGCAGGCTCCCTGCCAAGCAAGGAGCCCGATGTGGGACTTGATCCCAGGATGCAGGGATCATGACCTGAGCCGAAGGCAGCCACTTAACCAACTGAGCCACCCAGGTGTCCCAAGTCTCCAGCTTATTATCAGATTCAGGATCCATTTATTTAACCTCCTTTGCCACAGTCATTCCCATCTCTACAACTTAACTAATGTAGCATATCCCATGTGGAATACCTTCCCTGTGCCAATCTAAATCCAATGTACCCAGCCTTCCTGCAAGGTCTGCTGAAGTCCTACTTCTTCATTTGGCCTTTGCCAAGCAAAGCAGTACATTAAAATCCTTTGTCTAAAAACACATTAGACTTGGGTCTACTTGACAAAATGGTACTCCTAATTAACTCTAGTTACCTCAATTATGTAGGCCTTGTCAATGATCCCTCTGAAATCATGAACAATGAACATAAGTTTTAATTCCCTATTAGCCCAGCAATGTATGCTGTGCATATAAAAGTGGTTTAAGGAACTTATTTAATCCCTTAATACTAAATAAATATTATTGAAACAGATCATGATAGTATTATCATGGCATTAATAATTTCACTTTGAGTGAAACTAGGATTTTTTAATGGACTACTTAGAAGGCGACCAGCAGTATGACATAATGATTAAGAGTACAAGCCCAGATGGCCTGGGTTCAAATTCTGCTTCTATCATCTATTGGCTAGATGAGCTTGGGGAGGTTAATGAACATCTCTGTGCCATAACTTCCCTCCCTGAAAACAGGGGAATGTAACAGTACCTACCTAATGAAGATCAAATAAATTATGTCAGATAACTAAGACAGTTTCTGGCATGTAGAAATTGTTCATGAATATAAACTATTATTAAAGGCTTATTACACATAGCATGATAGTGTGTGTCCCATAGCTAAAAGAACCTTCATTTCATAAGTAAATGAATTGAGGAATAAAGGTAAAATGATTGGCTCATGGTCTTATGGTTAATTAGAGGCAAATTCAGAAACCAACTCTTCTGATTTCTATCCAGTATTTGCTTCTCCTCCTTAAGGATTTTATACCTGAGCACAGAACTAAATTATAGAAGTTTAGAGTAGAAAGGGACATTCAAGCATCTTTACTTCAACTTTCTCATGAATGACCACACTGCATGATCACTTGTCACAAACCTTTCATCTTTGGTGACAGTACCATTTCACAGATTCTTAATCACTCAGACAAAAAGATCCTAATAGAACTTGCACCATGGCTTTTAAGTTAGAAAACACAGGTGGGAGAGAAATAGATGCCAAGGTCAGGTCCTCTGAGTTCACATGACTATCACTAGATGAAGCCATTTTTAAATAATATTATTTCTTTTTAAGAGAAAACATTGTCTGGAATACTCATTATAAGCTGTGATTCAAGTCATCCCACACATATGTGAATGTTTTGCAGATAATATGCTTCCTGTTAGGAATCTGAAATTATGGTTTTGATGAACTCTGAACAACACACTTTAGCAGCCAGAAAAAGGCACAGGGGCCAACTATCCATACTGGGCATAATTTCTGAAGGTTTCAACTTTCTATGTGGTTCTCTGGAACAACATTCAACCTGGTTGTGCAATCAGCTGTGCTAGGGTTTTAAAATTCAATCTAGCAAATGCAGACTCTCAGGAGGAATTGCGACAATAAAAGATTGCTATTAAATAGACATAAATAAACCTGTGTGTAAGGATTCTCTTATCAGATGCAATAGCCTGCAATTTTCTGTCTCAATTCGATGCTAAGAGGAGAGATTTAATTTCTCTTTAACACAAATGAAATTGTCATATGTAACAGCAGCAATAAGGGAGAACGCTGAACTGACTAATTATATTAGGTGTCCACAAAAATGTGCATCCATTACCCACCCCCCCTCCACCATGCAAACAAGACTTAGGTAATCCACATTCTCTTTGTATGATTATTTTAAGGACTTTATTTATTTGAGAGCAAGAGAGAGAGAGTGAGAGAGGCAGGGGTGAAGCAGAGGGAGAAGAACAAGCAGACTCTGCTGAATGCAGAGCCCCATGTGGGGCTTGATGTGGGATCCATCTTATGACTCTGAGATCATGACCTGAGCCAAAATTAAGAGTCAGATGCTCAACTGACTGAGCCACCCAGGTGCCCCAAGCTGCATATGATTACTTTAAATGCCTGATTGCAGTATATAGACTCTGAGCTTTATGACTTAGGATTTTAACCCTCAAGACAGAGAAGTACTATTTCTTGAATCTGAAAGTTGAATTACTTTCTTTACACTTAAGCCTGAACAGACAGCCTCTGCTGATCCCAGAGAGGATGCATCATCATTCCTGATTTGTGCTTCCATAGTATTTTAGTTATGTCTCTAATGTTATTCATGATAATCTGACTTCTTACACTTAGTTGTATGTTTCCTTTGTGAACTATAAACTCATGAGGATAGAATTCAAGTCTTATTTATTTCTGTTTCTCCCAGAGCCTTACAGTGTCTTGGATACAGTAGCTGCTCAATCAATGTTTTGATATTTGGCTTCAATGAACATTTATTAAGCATTTCTCATTTATAAAGTATTATCAATGGATTCCCACCTTTGATATACTTTATCCTTCCCATTTCTGAGAACTTTTGCTTTTGAAACATGAAAAAAAAACTTTAGCAGATCGACGCTATAATTTAGATGGCTAAGTAAACCATCTAACCCTAGGGAATGCCTATCGAATCTTTGTTGAATTGTAATTTTATGAAAATTTGCAGAGGTTTCTTTTGAGCTTACAGTTGTTTAAGGGGACCCAACTTCCTCAATGTGGCAGAGTTAAGGAAAGAACTCGGAGAAATGACTGGGAGGGTGTCCCAGAAAGACTGTTGTACCTTCTAGAAGAAGGACCAGGACCCAAGTCCCAACTCCAGGACCCTGTAAGTCTGATAGGATCATGGCATTCTGAAGGCCCATTATTCCTCCTTGACAGTTTTTCTAAGAAACTGTCAGTGTGATTTAAAACAAAAACAAAAACATTTGGTGGCGCTTGGGTGGCTCAGTTGGTTAAGCGACTGCCTTCTGCTCAGGTCATGATCCCGGAGTCCTGGGATCAAGTCCCACGTCAGGTTCCCAGCTCCATGGGGAGTCTGCTTCTCCCTCTGACCTCCCCTCTCATGCTCTCTCACTCTGTCTCGCTCTCAAATGTCTGTCTCTCTCAAATAAGTAAATAAAATCTTAAAAAAAGAAAAAAAACATTTGGTTCATGGCCACAGGTTGGGTGGCTATATGATCTGTAGGGCCCAGTAGGAAATAAAAATGGAAATCCCTTGTTAAAAAGTTAAGAATTTCAAGACAATGGCAGCAGAACATTAAGGCAGTTCTGGGCCCTTCTATGCACAGGGCGCTGTGTGACTACACAGGTCTCACAACTATGAAGCCAGCCCTGTTCTGTCCTCAGAGAATTTTCAGTACAGTGAAAGGCAAAAAATTTGTATGGAATAGAAGCCACAATTTAAGTGTGTACAAGGGTCTGCAGGAATGCCACAGTTCCTAACTTTGTAAAATCATCCCAGAGAAAGTGACAGTTAAGCTCTGTTTTGAGGGAGCAGTGGCAGAGAAAGGAGATATTCCTGTCTGAAAAAGGCAGAATTCACTTAACAAGTTTCAGTAATAGGGTTACCTCTAAGGAGAGTGGAGCAAGTGAACATGAGGGTGACATAATTAAGACACAGTGGAATGAGACAAAAGCCAAGTGTATGGGGTAAGGGTTGAACAATTATTGAGTGCCTATTATATGTCAAGTTATTTCTCCCTGTGTCATAATTTTAAACACAACAGTCCTGTCCATTTTACAAATGGACTAGTTTAGGCCCAAGGTAGTAATGTCCAAACGGTCTGGTGCACACTAAGCTTCCAAAAAATATTTGAGGACTGTCTGGCAGATGTATCTTAAGGGCAGGGTTCTTAACCATTAGGCCAGGCTGATTCTAAGTGGGCTTTTATTTTTTTTAAATTATTTTTTAAATTTAAACTCAATTAGCCAAAGTGGCAACCTTGGCAACCCGTGGCAACCTCTCCTTGCCACACCTCTTCACGGTCCAAAGGTACTCTTCCCTCCCTTCGCCCCGCCCCGTGTTTCAACGTGCCGGAAATTGGGCCGCTAAGTGCTTCCGGTGTAGCAAAGGTCGGCCCCGGCAAGATGGCGGCCCCCTTGGAGCTCAGTTGCTGGGGAGGTGGCTGGGGGCTCCCATCGGTGCACAGCGAGTCCCTGGTGGTGATGGTGAGGCCGCCTCGCGGGCCAGAGCGCAGGAAAGATGGGCGGGGCCAGAAGCGCGAAGCTGGCTGGGTCTGGTCTCCGCCGCTCGCCGCGGTTCCCTGCGGCGCTGCAGGGCCGAGAGTGCTCGGGGAGCTTCTCGCTGCACTGCGCTGAGTTCCTTACCCTGGAGTCACAGCCTGGCCTGTGACCCCGCCAAAGCCTGGCGGAAGAGTCATGGCTTTCCCGCTTGGCTCCGAGTCTTCTCAGCCTTGCAGAGCTTTCTGGGCGGTGGAATGAAAAGCCAAAGCTGGGTGCCCGCGCGCCCCGCTCTGCATCCCCCAGACCTTTGGGGGAACAGAGCCCCCGAAAGATGAGTAGCTGATGCGCGGGTCCTCTGCTAGATAGCCGGAGAGGGACACAGCCCGCGTGTCAGGCGTTTCTGCCTTAGGGGGACCAGGCTGTAAAGTAAAGTTGCTCAGTAGATTTGCGCTACATCTCAAGCCTAATGTTTTATTGCAAACTTTGTTTCAGGCTTACGCCAAATTTTCTGGTGCACCCTTGAAAGTCAATGTCATAGATAACACCTGGAGAGGTTCAAGAGGTACAGTGTAAACATTTAATACACTTTTCTGCTCTTTTTGAAGTTACTCCCCCTCCTGCCCAATTTAAACCTGTGAGGCATATAACCATGAAATACCTTGGGGTTTTTAGTTTCTTCTTACCATGACCTTGGCTGTATGTTGCTTATGGTTTGATCATTCTGAGTATTACTTTAAAATACAAGCCAGATCAGTGGAAATTACGAGAAATGATAGTGTTCTCCAGAACTGCATTGTGAAATTGCAAAAAAACTGAGATGAGCTTACTCATTATCTCCCACCAAATGGCAGTTGGTATAGTTTTTAGGGTATCAGCATCCCTTCAGAGGAAGTAGAAACATTTCCTTGTGTGTGAACTGTTTTTGGTTATAGGAGATGTGCCAATTTTGACAACTGAAGACAGCATTGTTTCTCAGCCTGCAAAAATACTAAATTTTTTAAGAAAACAGGTGGGTGGTTCATTTTTAACATGTTCCCTGCATGTCACTTAAAAACAACAAAAATAAAAACATTGTAAAGTTTGGGTTTTTTTTTCCTTTTTTTTTTTTTTAACCAAATCAGTAGAGATTTGGAGATACCTCAGGTTTGATATAAAAATGGACTTGAGAATTACTGCTCTGAATCATGAGTTGTATTGTGATTTGAAAGTCATATACTGAAGTACACTCAATTTATATTTTCATGTACTGTTTTGGATTTGATTAAAGTTTAGACATAAGCAGATTCAATGAAGCCATCTTCACACTTACACTTACTGATATGATTGTCAATTTAGTCACAAAGCTGCTACACACTTTCTGCTGCATATGACATCTGAGTTCCCACCCGCTAGCAACTATTTTATTTTTAAAGAACAGTTAACTGGAGAGTTGCAATTAAATGTTTCATGAAGTAATGTATCTAAAATGGGCGAGCATGTAAAGATTTGTATAATGTATCCAGAATATTTAAACATGTAAAGACTTCTATAAATACCAAAGTTATAATTGGTTTTGACAATACTTTTCTTAAAAAAGTAAGTCCTATGTCAACAAAATTTAGAACTGTTTTAAATTGGGGGGTTTTCTTTCTTTTCTCCTGGGGAAAATGCAACCAATTAGAACTTCCTTATTGTTAAAAATAATAGCTTCTATTTATTAAGTTTGTACTATATGGCAGACACTAACTAAACTAGGTCATAAACAATCATTAAATAATATCAGTTCACCAAAAAATGCACAATATTTATTGGCCTTACTGTGTGTGTGATGTGCTAAGA
Organism: Taxidea taxus jeffersonii; assembly: GCA_003697995.1. Taxonomy (NCBI): domain Eukaryota; kingdom Metazoa; phylum Chordata; class Mammalia; order Carnivora; family Mustelidae; genus Taxidea; species Taxidea taxus. The sequence goes on along the minus strand of RCUC01138373.1, from coordinate 7,082 downwards.
ACTTTATTTGCATTAAGCTGCGTTTGTCACTGATTTTGTATTTATCGTTCTGCCTTTTAATATCATATTTGCCATTTTTGAGGAAGAATAGGAATCTTTATTTAGCTTCACTGTTTTGGGATGCCCTTGACTACTCAAGTTTTTTGGTTTTATGTTTTTTAATAGAAATATAATGCTGATTATGAACTCTCAGCAAAACAGGGGGCAGATACCCTGGCTTACATTGCTCTCATCGAAGAGAAGCTTCTTCCTGCAGTGGTGAGCATTGGTATTGTAGTGACTTACTAAAAATATACTTCAGTCTATTTAGAAGGAACATAGTGAAAAAGGCTTAAGAGAGGAAGTTTCATTTATATATTAATCTTGATTCTGTGTTACTGTGCAACTGGATTGTTAGACATTCAACTAGGACATGAAACAATGAAGTAAAAGATAATGTCATTTTGGAAATAAATGTATTTATGAAGATGGAGTTTGTTTCTCCCATGTATAGAATTCAGCTAAGTATAATTCATTCATTCAACAAGTATTTATTAAGCAGATATATGCCAGGCCTTGTTCTGGGTGCATGGGATACAGCTATCAACAGATGCATGTGTTTTAAATCTTGTTTTATACTTGAGTCATTCTAATTGGGAAAGTTGTATAAACCTACTTTAGACAAAGATGTTTATCAAAAACTTTCACTTGATCAGATGACCTTTCTTTTTATAAAAGAACATGCTTGTAGTGGGTTTGGTTTTGGTTTTGGTTTGGTTTTTTGACTGGAGGGGGTTGTTTTTTGTTTTTGTTTTGTTTGTTTTTGGTTTTTAGTGTTTTTGTTTGTTTTGCAGCTTCACACATTCTGGGTTGAGAGTGACAATTACTTTGCTGTGACAAAGCCATGGTTTGCTTCACGAATTCCATTTCCCTTGAGTTTGATCCTGCCTGGAAGGATGTCTAAGGGAGCACTAAATAGAATTCTCCTGACCAGAGGAGAGCCTCCCCTCTACCACCTCCGAGAAGTGGAAGCTCAGGTATGGTTGGGATTACTTTCAAAGCAAGGGGCCTCCAGAGGAGGAACAAGAGAGACAGCAGAGATGAATGTACCTAAATGCCTACCTAAAAGGAGTTCTAGAGCATACTTCCTACTTTTGAGTTGTAATTTCATCCTTATTAGATATACAGAGATGCCAAGGAGTGCCTAAATCTTCTGTCAAACAGATTGGGAACATCTCAGTTTTTCTTTGGAGATACGTAAGTGCATTCCCTTCAAAATCATTCTGATGTTTTGTATGCATGTAGTCAATAAACAGTTACCTAAAGCAAGTCCTCTTGCCCCCCTTTATGAGTTTTTTACTTTAAGAAAAAAATTTAATGGATGACTCTAGTGAACTTTTTCTGCCTGTGGTAATCAAACATTGACTCCATATGCTATCTGTGTGGATTTAAAATATCTAAGGCTATTCCTACCCTGTCTCTTATCTGTATGTAACACTTGTGAGTAAACATGCATCTTTAATTTATAACTTTTCTTCTAAATAAAATAAATGGTTAGAGTATTTTAAAAACTACCGAATAAAACCATCATTCATCACATATTTTTATAAGCAAAAATATGTAGTAAACCTTTTAAAAGGCTATATTATATACTCCAGAATTGGCAAATGTATTTGAGAAAAAATATTTTTAACATAATCCCAAGTTAGTATTTTCCTATGTGTTTTTTTAAAAATCCTTAATTTATTTTTAGGCCATCTACCTTGGATGCATATGTGTTTGGTTTCCTTGCACCACTCTATAAAGTACGCTTTCCTAAAGTTCAGTTACAAGAACATCTGAAACAGCTCTCCAACCTGTGCCGCTTCTGTGATGACATCCTAAACAGTTATTTTAGGCTTAGTCTTGGAGGTAAGCTGGCCCCTCTTCAACTAATCTGTGTTTGCATAGTATATCTGCATATTTTCCTATGGACGTATAAGCAAAAATCATGACTTATTGAAGGAGTTTGTGTATTGTCTTTAAATATTGAATTATAGCACTTAAAACAGTTGCATTTTTCCAAATTTATTCCCATGTGTTAGTTCTACTTTAAATAGAGAAATAGACGTTTGCCTTTTGTCTGTTCTAGATTTTATACATTTCTTGCCTCTTGTTCTTCTTTAAAAATTGCCCCTTTGAAGTGGATCATTTTCTTCTAAAAGTTAACCACAGGTATTTATTGAGTCCCTCCTGAAAGATAGCATTTATCCTAATGCAAATGGGCAATTATTTTAAATGTTGCTTCTAGCATTTTCCTGCGTGAACAGAAATCAGCAGCAGATTGATTTGGGTGAGGTACACTCCCATGATTCCACTACTTGAAAACTGATTGCATCAGACTGGAGGTATTGTAAATAGAGGGTACCCGTCACTTAGGACATGGTTCCTTGGGAGTGTGGGACCTTGTGCTTAAGTGATCGGGATATGAAATTTGTATTGGGAGAGCTGGCAGAAACTGTCCTTTTAAGAAACAGAAGTTACAAGTGTAACTGGCTTAGGGACAGTTTGTTTTTCAGGGTGGGTTGTGTGTTTGGTAGAGAGCAAGGGGTTAGCAGTTTGAGAGTCATGAAACTAAGTAACTTTCAACCTTGTTACTCTGGAACAGTGATTAGCAAACCTGGCTAGAGGACAAATACAGAATTTTGGCTCCTTTGTCAGATTTACTGAATTAGAATCTCATAGGCATGGAGCCCAGGAATCTGTATTTTTTAATTCCCTCCAAATACTTTAAATGCCTGCGTGGTAGCCGTTTCAGAGTCACTGCCTTAGAATGCTATCCCAGTCATTGTGACTAAAGGCCTATTTGGTATGAGTGGGGAAAAGGTACAACTCAAATTGGAGAAGGAAATGAGGACTGCTATGCTCTTTTACTAATTACACTTGCTAACTACTTAACACTTGGCTGTCTACTTAATAGACTAATTTAGTCTTTTTGTTCAGGGTTTGGTTTTGGGAGCATTACTATCTCTTTTAACTTTGCCTTTAAACCCATAATCATTTTTCATTTTGCCTGGTTTTATTTATTTCTTTTTGGAGGGTGGTGTACTTGGGAGGGTGGATAGACTCAAAATTCTTTCAGTCTAAACAGCTTTAAAGACTTTCAAAATTTTCTGTCTTTCTGATTTCTGTCCTGGCTTCTTAGGCATCTCTCCTGCTGGACAAGAAACGGTAGATGCAAATCTGCAGAAACTCACACAACTTGTAAATAAGGAATCCAACTTGATTGAAAAGGTCAAGTTTATTTCAATCATTATTTTATAGTAGTTTAGTATTTTCCTTCCTGAAATTAATATTGTAACTTTTAATTGTAAAGTTAACATGCATTAACTTTACCCTCTTAGTTTTAAGAGTTGATTTTTTTCATAAAGCTGCTCAAATATGCATTTACTAAAGTTGTACATAATACAATGTTTTGAAGCCAGTAGTGGCCTGAATACTTTGATAGTGGTATTGGTACTTTTACCACATAATTAATGATTTTTCAAATTAGGAGACCCAAAAGCCTGGTCTTTAAAAAAAAAAAGACAAAAGTAAAACATTTCTTCGCTTGTCTGTTTCTGTCTCTGAAGGATAACACTTCTTGAGATCGTAAGCACCTGTGCTTGTCCTTTCTGAATAGCACTATGATGTCTTTTTCTTTCTTCTACTTAAACTGTGTTATTTTTTTCTCCTTCCTTTCCTTCTCTGTTCTAAATTTCACTTACAGTTTTTGGTTGTTTTTTTTTAATCAGTGGGCATATTTTGCCACTTTGGGTTTGCTCATTTGATAAGAGAGATATTGAGGAAGTACATAGGGGAGATAGCCAGTAATGGAAATTTCAAAGGTGATTCTAGTTGAAGAAATACAAGAGACTTATGTATTTTCCCCCCAAATGTCTGATGAACTTGCTTTCCTTATACCAGTGAATGATACTTCCTTTTTTCACTAACCAGTGAGGCACTGTGGCCTGATAGCACTGGCCTGCAGTTCCTGAGGTCTCAGTAATGGCACCGTGTCGTGCGAGCTTTTGAGCTGTCTCACTAGTCCTCACAGCAGCTCTGTGTGTGCAGCTACTCCACCAGCCCTGTTTTACAGATGAGGACAGTGAAGCTTCGAGAGTAGCATATGTCACCTACCTAAGGTCATTCAGCTGGCTAGAAGCAGAGAGGGAATTTGAACCCTGGAGACTGGATTCCAGCATGGGCTCTGCAGTTAGTCAGCTGCAAATGAAAGAAATACATGGAATTCTGAATCTACTACTAGTAGTATTAGTAGCCAGAAATCTCTGCCTCTCTGGCATGACCATTCTGTTTCTTCTTACAGTATTTCATGTGTTGTTAGAACATGAGTAGTGACTAGAACTGAGCAGTAAAACTGTAAAAGACCAGTATTACAGTTTAGGTGGTCTGACTGCATGCCAAGTTTTTCTTAGCCCAACTTAGTCAATCCCATGAGAGGAAACATACTGAGTGTTAAGTGTGGGTCATGGAAAGATTATCCAGATTGTTTTAGACACTTAACTGCTAGGTAAGGGCCATCCAGTAGAGTTTTCATTTTCTCTGTGTGGCAAATTCATGACAGCCGTGTAGAGGGAACCGCGAGATATCTCTCTGTGCAGAAAGGGCACCCAGGAGGCACCCAAGTGTATCACTTGGTACACTGCTATCTTGGGTCATCATCAATATGTGAAAGCTTCCTAACTGTAAGTTGGGCACTCTGCTGTCCACCCCTGTTTTACATCTGCTCTCGGTGTGGTTCACTGTTGACTACAGGTGTTAGAACAACAAACCTGTTGGCTACAATTGTTCACCATTTGGACAGAAAAGCTAGAGCTTAAAAAAAGAAAGAGTAATATTTGAGGGACTTAATTCTTGTAAGAAAAAAGTGTGACAACACAATTGATTCAAGGCGTTCACCGGGAGTACTTTTTTCCATTAGAAAATTGAAAGTTAATCTTTTATTCTCTTTGCTTTCCTGTAAGTTGCATGTACTTCTGCTGAAACATTTCTCCTGTGCTTTGTAAGAGCATCTGGAGAAGAGAAGAGAGAATTTTGCTCTGCACATGCTCCAAACTCTAGAAAATCCTCCTTAGCAAGTGGGTAATCAGATGCTCTATGCTGCTGGTTTGGGATCCTTGGGGGCAGCTGCTTTCAAGTCTCCTGAGGTTGAGCTGACAGAGAGCTCAACAGCAGGTTCTGAACCTAGCACTCTATTTGTGGGGCCCCTGCTTAAAGGTAGCTTTCTGAGGTCTTACTCAGTTCTAAACAGTCCCTCTCCTAGTGTTTCCAGGGATGCTCATGTGCTCCTGAGGGGAGCACAGGTCATTTGCACTGAGGCACTGAGGTCTAGTTGAAAGAACAGTAGTATTGGAATAAGAAGACCTGGGCTCTAGTTTCAGCTCGTGATGCTAGCTTTGCAACCTAATGCAAATCTCTTAAGCTTTCTGAGCTCTGTTTTGCTAATGTGCAGAAGAGGGAATGATCATCTTCCATTTTGCCTTCCCAGCTGTGTTGGCAAGATCAAAAGAGGTATTGTACATGAACTTTATTTGTAAACTGGGGAGCTCCATGTGTGAGAAGTATTGCTTTTACACTTACTATCGGAAGATCTCTTAAGTTGTGATCTGGTTGAGTTCAGGAGGGTATTCATCTTATGGAATTACTATAATTTGTGAAGGCATCAAAGACGAGCCACATAGCTTTTATTCATATACTGAGTTAGCTGGTATTTGGGGTATAACATTTTGAATTCTTGAGTATTTGTAAAGAAAAGGTTTCTCAGGCAGTCCTGGAACCATATGGTTCTGTACTCTTCTAGGCTATGGTTGGGACGGGGAGACCACAGTCCACACAAGTGGTGCCACTGCCATTAGTCAGATGTATCTTTTGTACATTCCACAGATGGATGACAATCTTCGCCAAAGCCCTCAGCTTCCTCCTCGGAAACTGCCAACACTTAAATTGACTCCAGCAGAAGAAGAAAGTAATTCCTTACAACGGCTATCGCCCTGACAGTCCTCATGCTTTGTGTCCAAAGTCATGTGATTGTTGCAGTCATCTCTTACACTACTTATGTGAAGGCAAACAGAAAATGCCATTAGTAGGTATAAGGAAGGCTCTAAAAAGAAACTTTCTCTGACATCTAGTTTTTCTTAATTAGGAAGCTTGTATTTAGCTTGGCAGTGCACTTTAGATAACATCAGGGTGAATGCTAAATGAACTTGGGGAAAAAAGAAAACACACTGTACTGTATATTTAAACAACAACAACAACCTGCCTTAATCTTGGCAGATTTTTGCCTTTAGTTCACATGTTGCTGACCAAAACATACAATTCTGTTATGAATGTGCACTCTTATTTATTCAAGTTAATTTATTAATTTAGTTTTCTTGAAACAGTTTGAATATCTAATAGGTGACTCTTTGAGGCTTTTTTTTCTTCTGTTTAGAAATATGATGCCAATTTTAGACATTAGGGAAAAATGTAATATTCTCATATTCTATTTACTTATGTAGAAAAGCCTGTATTTAAAAAGCAATGAGGAATGTGCTTTTTAATTATGCTCTCAGAAGTGTAATCTTTTGGGCGATCAGTACTATATATATATATATATATATATATATACATGTATATATATGTCTGAGATATATATATGTATCACAGGTGGTTACATATAATATTCATCTGACTGTATGCACTTCAACAGAACATTGGTATTTGCTGATGTGTTCAGTTAAGGTTAGCAAGGATTCTTTTCGTTTATTGGACCAATGGCAGCTTTAGACCTCTGTATTTGTAGTACATTTTTAACTCAAGTCCTCTCTTTCTTGGATTAATTTCAGGGGAACTGAGTATATTGGTCATCATTTATTATGCTAGGCTGTAAAGTCTTACTGAAAGATGCCCAGTTGTCAGACGCTACTCTGCTAGAGTGACAGAAGTACCTACTGTGTGCTTGGTCCAAGTTCATCATGCTTGAACCAGTGTTCTCTTCATATGACGACTGTCACATAGTCAAAAGCTTTATGGCAGCTTATTATTTTCCATATAGTTGAACTGTAGTTGAAGCATCTAATGGGATA
>RCUC01138372.1:0-22648 GCA_003697995.1 Taxidea taxus jeffersonii | reverse complement strand
ACTGTATAGACCCTTACAGACCACTGTAAGGACTCTGACTTTTACTTTGAGTGAGATGGCAAGTCACAGAATTGTTTGGAAGCAGACATCATGACATGAACTCTACGTGAAAGGTCTGTGTGAATGGCTACCCTGTTAAGAATGGATGGACAGAAGGAGAGCGAGGTGGAAACAAAGCGAGTAATTCAGAATCTTCTGTATGATGCCGAGTAAAAGGTGATGGTGACATCACCAGGCTGTTAGCAGTAGAGGTGACAAGAACTGGTTGGATTCTGAATAGATCAAACTGACAAGATTTGTTAATTTTGGATGTGGGGTTCAAGAAAAGGTGTGTCATGGATGACTCCAAGCCTTTGGGCCTGAAAAACTGTAACTAAGACATTAGCATTCATTATTCTGATTATAAACCAGAGAGGCCTCATAATCAACAAGTTTCCAACTGAACAGAGACATGTGTATTCAACTAAAAGAATTCAGTCGTAGTGACTGTAGGAGTTCCGGCACCAGTATACCAGAGTGCTGCTCACCAAATGAAGGGAAAGACTGAGAAAGGTGAGAGGGAAGGGGAATTACGTTTATTGTACCAAGTGGTTCATGTACATTTTCTCATTTAATCCCAACAACCACCACACAGTGTCATGATTATTCTCCCCATTTCACAAGTAGAAAAATTAGATTTTAGGTTGGTAAGTGGCTTACCAAGTTTAGGTTGGTAAGCCACTTACCAAGTTCACACAGCTATGGTCCTTGAGAGTTCTCCTCTTGGAAATGGTTGCAGTTCTTTAACTGGGCTTCCAAATCAGGTGCCCTACTCTTTGTGTTGTTTTGTTTTGTTTTAACAGCACCCAGTTCTGTTCTCTTCCCCACTCCTAGAGAAACTGAGGGATGTTTTCTCACTACAGATCAGTGGAAGAATATTTCAGTGGACACCACACAGTGTTGTTCCAAAAAACATCCTTCAGCCAATATACTTCAGTGTCCAGGAGAGTCTTATATTTCACCCCCAAAGCTCTCTCCCTACCCAGGGCATCAGCCTTTCTCCAACACCCAATCCCTTTCCACACCCCTTCATTTCTTTTCCTCAAGACTCTCCATCCTGGGGATGCCTGGGTGGCTCAGTTGGTTAAGCGGCTGCCTTCGGCTCAGGTCATGATCCCAGCGTCCTGGGATCAAGTCCCATATCGGGTTCCTTGCTCGGCAGGGAGCCTGCTTCTCCCTCTGCCTCTGCCTGCCACTCTGTCTGCCTGTGCTTGCTTGCTCTCTCTCCCTCTCTCTCTGTCAAATAAATAATAAAATTTTTTAAAAATCTTAAAAAAAAAAAAAGACTCTCCATCCTGGATGGGGGGAGGGTCAGCCCTCAAACCCGAGATTGTCTAACTGCCTTTGCTCACACCACCAAGAGATCCTCACACTGCTGTGGTACCATGCAAACCTTGGACAGTGGTCACGCAAGAGATCTGCCAGCTGTGATGCTAGCCCTTAGATAGCAAGCCTTCCCCAAACAGGTTGACGAGGTCTAGTGTATCATGAAGGATGAGGGCTTTGCTATCACCTAGGACTAGCTTTAGCTCTGAGTTTCTGACACTTTCTGGCTCTATGACTCATGGCAAGGTATCCAGCTTTTTGAACTTCAATTTCTTTATCATTAGAAAGCAGAAAATTATATCTATGTTACAGGTTGTGAGAATTAAAGGGGACAGTGTTTGCCAGAGCCCCTGGCATAGGGTTTGATAGCTAGTAAATGCTTCCTATAGATGCACTATTACTATCTCCTGACTCTTCTCCCAAAGAGTGCAACAATAGGAGATGCCCAGGGAATTCCCAGATTGCAACGGGAGCTCTGCATCCAGAATCCCACATTTATTTTCCAAATACTGCTTTTTCTCTGAAAAAGCCAAGGCTGCATATTTTTTCCAGTATCTATGGCCACTCGGGCTAGCTGGTGAGCTGTAACTAGGTGGAGGCAGAGTCACGAATGAGCAAAACAGCAGGCAGTGTTGGAAATGCTGGCATGGCTGGACATCAGAAGAAAAGCCCCATATGGGGAATGGCACACACCCTCTTCTCCCTCATCAACTTTTCGACTCAGCAGTTGGGAAAAATTTTGAGAAATGGGCTAGTCCTCTTTGTTGCTCCAAGCTACTATTAGCAGTTACATGAGCATTTTGCAGTTAAAGACTACATTTTGCAGTTAAAGACTTCATAAAAAGAAATAGATTCCCATCTCTGTCCACGTTATCATGTGGTCGATTCATTGTCCTGTGGTCGTCTCACGAAGGTGGCATTTCGGGAGTCAATTCTCTTATCCCATGCCTCCTGGGTAACTGGTACTATACCAAGGACATGTGGACAAGTGGCCCCGTACTGAGCTCCCTCTCTGCCATGTCTGTGCAGACCTGCAGGAGAGGAACTGATTATCACCTCTTTCTGTAGGAGATCTTAGTTCACAAGATGTACTTGGGGTACCTCAGTCCCAATTTGTCTAAAAGAAACATCCTTCTCACCCCCACCTTCTCTTGCTCTGGTGCTTGCAGCAAGGACTGGAGATATGCCCATACCAGATGCGAAGCCATCAACACAAATCAGGTTTCGACTCTTGTGGAGTTGGGTGATTCTCTCTTCGAGCTATCCCTCCAATCTACTCTCTTACTGTCATTCTCGCCGCCTGATCACCTCTTATCTGGCATATTGCTTCTGCCTAGTCCAAGGTTCCCCATGCCCAGGCTCTCCATGTCCAACCACCTCAATGACAGAGAAACCTCAATGACCACAGACTTCATATGAAAACAGGAATATTAAATATTTCATTAATGATTCTGTCTGCTCACATGTTGAAATGATAATATTGGGGGATATTTGAGGTTAAATAAAATGTATCATTAAAATTAATTTCTTTTGTTCCCTCCTTCCTTTTTTGTGGCTACTAGAAAATTTAATATTGTGCATGCTGCTTGTATTATGGTTCTATTTGACAGTGCTACTGTTCTGGTCCTTCTCAACTTATGACCACTTGCACCAGCTATTCTTTCCTTCTCCCTGGAACTCCCTTCATCAAGCCAACTCCCATTCGTTCAAGATTTAATTAAAATTCACTTTCTCTGTGAAGACTTCTCTACCTTTCCCTTTGTAAGTCCTTGTTGGCACATTACCTGATTTAGATATTTATTTAGAAATTTATTTCTTTAATGTCTGTCTCCCTTACAAGATTGCAAGCTTCACAAAGGAAGGGATCCAACCTTGTCCTGGGTCCTTACTGATCTTACGAATCTTCTTTAATGTCTGGTAGACACCATAGGGGTTTAATAAATTCCACTTAAATAAATGAATGAATGAGACATTCTGAGTCCCCTCTCATGTAGTGTTGGTGGGGCTGAATGGTAAACTAATCTTCCTTTCTCCAGCTGGCATAACTGAGACTGAATAAGATAGTGCAAAGCAAGACTGGTACACAGTTTTGCTCCACATCGCTCCCTCTATCAGTGGGTTTAGTGAAAAGCTAAGCTTCTCTCCCCAGTCAGCACCAATGAGGTGGTAAGAAGTATCAGAAGGAGTCCTTTCCCACCCCACCCCCCATTCTCTTCTTTGTTGTCAAGAGGGCCCAGGGGAGCTGAACTTACACCCTGACCCAGAAACAAAAAGGCCATGCCCCACTTTCTTCTGGAAGATGTCAATGGGATGAGGGGAAACTGTAGCTCCACCCCATATGTTTGCAACAAGGCAGGGTAGAAAAGTGTTCAACTTTGCTGGGACAGTGTCAGCAGGCCCAGCATGAAGCTCAACACAGGCACTCACCCAATTCTCAAGCTACACCTCAACAGGAGACTGCCTGTTAAGTAAGAGGGATTAAATGATACAGAGCTTCATAATACAATATTCCATATTCCATGATCAAAAAAAAAGTCAGAAGAAGGAAGGAAAGAAGAAGGAAAAAGTGATACCAAGAAGAAGGAAAAAGCAGAACTTGGGTGAGAAAAGACAATCAACAGATCCCAACACTAAGATGAATCAGATGTTAGAATTATCTGACAAGAATTTTAAAGAAACTATCATAAAAGTGCTCCAACTAGCAATCATTAATTCTCTTGAAACAAGTGAAACATATAGAAATGTCAGCAAAGGAACAGAAATTACAAAGAATAGAAATAACTGAAATAACAAATAAAAAATTCCCTGGATAGGTGTCATAGTAGAGTGATGATAGGATAAAATCATTGAACTTGAGGACAGATCAAAATGATTTACTTATTCTAAACAATAGGAAGAAAAATGGAGTAGGGAAAAAAAGAATAGAGTCTCAGAGACCTGTAGAAGATTAACAAAAAAAAAAGAGTTATTTAAGTCATTTTAAGTACATTTAAGTCATTAAGTGTCATTTAAGTACAGAAGGAAAGGAGAGAGTGGGCTGGAATGTTTTCAAAGACATAAATGACTGAAAACTTCCCAAATTTGGAGAAAGACATAAACTTACATATTTAAGAAGCTGAACCCCAAATAGAATAAACCTAAGAAAATCTAAACCGAAATATACCCTAATCAAACTTCTGAAAACTTAAAGAAAAAATGTCTTAAAGTCATACAAAAAAAAATTACACATATGGGGATTCCTCATCTGAAACCAAAAAGGACAGAAGTATTTTTTTCAATCACTGAAAGAAAAGAACTGTCATTTGTTTTTCATGAAAATGTCATGAAAGACATTTTCAGATGAAGACAAACAAGAAAATCACCCTTAAAAAATGGCTAAAGGAAGTTCTCTCTATATAAAAGAAGTGATAATAGAAGAAGGCTTAGACATTCAGAAAGGAAAAATAAAACACGAGAATGGGTAAAAATAGGTAATGGGCAAAATGGGCAAGTTTAATAGACTATCCTTCTTTTCATGAGTTTCCTATATCATATTTGATGTTTAAAGCAAAAATCATAAAGCCATCTGATGTGGTAGGTAATGTATATACAGGAAATTATATTTAAAAAGTAGGTAATAAAACATAGATTGATAACAGTAGACTGTGTTAAGTTACATATGCATATTATAATCAGAGAACAACCATTAAGAAAAGTGTCCAAAGCTAAACACTCCAAAACACTATAAATAAATCAAGATGGAATGAATGAATAAATGAATAAATAAATGAAAACTGGTTCTCAAGAATATCTAATTTCCAAAAACATTTGTTTTTGACAACAAAAAATTATTGCATATAAATTTTTAAACCATCACAATTACAAGTGATAATGATCAAAAGATTTTTGTAAATCACTGAATTAAGTAATTAAAATTTTTCATCATTGCGGCACTTGGGTGGCTCAGTGAGTTAAAGCCTCTGCCTTTGGCTCAGGTCATGATCCCAGGGTCCTGGGATCAAGCTCCACATCAGGCTCTCTGCTCAGCAGGGAGCCTGTTCCCTCCTGTCTCTCTGCCTGCCTCTCTGCCTACTTGTGATCTCTGTCTGTCAAATAAATAAATAGAATCTTAAAAAAATTTTTTTCATCATCAAAATGTGTAAAATCAGTGTAAGTGAGAGATGAAATTAATCCAACTACGACAAAAGCAGACCATGTAGTCATTTCGCCGTTAAGATCATGTCCTAATCCCATAATTTCATTCATGTTACTTTTGTTTTTAATTTACTACTTCAAACTTGATCCAAAGCAGCTGTTTCCCTACGGTCTTATCTTTTTCAGCCTGGAGAATCAAATGGGGTTAAAGATGCAACCAGATATAGCCCCATCTCCATGAAGCTGCCGGCCGGGAGAGGGTATGCACAATGCCAGAAGCTCATAAAGTTGGTGTGAAGACAGAGTTATCTTATTCTCTCAAGACAGAAGTCATTCGAACAAGGTGGATGGCCACTCCACGTAGACATCTCCACAGCAAGCAAACGCCAGACCTCTTTCAGTGTCATTGGCTGTGCTACACTCTTCAAAGAGAGGTCAGCTGTGCTGCTGTTTGCCCAGTGACCCCTGGTCCAAATGGACAGAGAAAGGGACATTGCCTCTCAGGAGATCAAAGCTCCAGCTTTACCCACTGCTTCTCTTAATTCTCCTGCTGTGGAGGCTGAAGGGGTGGTTAATGAGGGGAGGGGGGAGGAAAGGCATTTTAGCACAATGTAAATCACTACTAGGCCCACAAGAAACACTTTGCTGAGGGATCACTGGCCAGGTGACTAAAATGTAACTAGCCAGCCGCCACTGCTTCAACTAGTTTTACAACACCAACATCTAAAGGGGGAGGCAAGGGTGCTGCAGGTAATGAGAAGAGCAGAAAATAAGTCTGGAGAGTGGCTCGAACAGACAGAACTGCTCTCCTCAGGCATCTCCTTCCAGCAGAAGCTTCTGACTCACTCTTCACAGCTGTCAAAGCAGAAGTCAAAAGGAGGAGAAGGGGCACCTGGGGCCAATCCACCTTTTCTCAGAGTGTTTGCTTTCTGGTGCTTTGACATCATTTAACAACTTCCAAGTTTCCAGGATGGGGATATTGGTCACTCAGGCTCTTTGTTCTGTTATAGGGTAACCAACCATCCCAGTTTCCCTGGGATGTACCTTCCTCTGCTTCAACACTGGAAGGCCCACTTCCAGAAAATCTGTCATATGGGGAAAACTGGAACAACTGGACACCCTAACTGTGGAACAGGAGGACTGCACAGTTGACTGTGCTGTATGTAGAGCGGAGAGTATAGTGACTTGAATGGTGTCCACCACCCCCTCCACCCCCACCTAAAAGAATGTCCATACCCTAATCTCCAGAACCTGTGAATGTGACCTTATTTGGGAAAAAGGTCTTTTCAGATGTATTTAAAGATTTTGAGATCATCCCGATTTAGGCTGGGCCCTTCATCCAATGACAGCTGTCTTTTTCTTTTCTTTTAATTTTTAACATCCTAATTTTATTTTATTTTTTTCATGTCCAAGGATTCATTGTTTATGCACCACACCCAGTGCGTCACATAACACGTACCCTCCTTAATATCCACCATCAGGCTCACCCATCCCCCCACCTGCTCCCCTTCATAACCCTGATTGTTTCCCAGAATCCGCAGTCTGTCATCTTTTGTCTTCCCCTCTGATTTACCCCAACTCACTTTTCCTTTCCTTCTCCTAATGTCCTCCATGTTATTCCTTATGGTCCACAAGCAAGTGAAACCGTACGATAATTGGCTCTCTCTGTTGACTTATTTCTCAGCATAATCTCCTCCAGTCCCATCCATGTTGATACAAAAGTTAGGTATTCATCCTTTCTGATGGCTGAATAATATTCCATTGTATATATGGACCACACCATCTTTACCCATTTGTCTGTTGAAGGGCATCTTGGCTCTTTCCACAGTTTTGGCGATTGTGGCCATTGCTGCTATGAACATTGGGGTACATATGGCCCTTCTTTTCATTACATCTGTATCTTTGGAGTGACTACCCAATAGTGCAATTGCAGGGTCATAGGGTAGCTCCATTTTTAATTTTTTGAGGAATCTCCACACTGTTTTCCAAAGTGGCTGCAACAACTTGCATTCCCATCAACAGTGTAAGAGGGTTCCCCTTTCTCCATATCCTCTCCAACACATGTTGTTTACTGTCTTGTTGATTTTGGCCATTCTAACTGGTGTAAGGTGGTATCTCAATGTGGTTTTGATTTGAATCTCCCTGATGGCTAGTGATGATGAACAATTTTTTTCACATGCAATGATAGCATTGCATGTGTGTGTGTCTCTCTCTCTCTTTTTTTAAAGATTTTATTTATTTATTTGTCAGAGAAAGAGCAGGAGCGAGCACAGGCAGAGTGGCAGGCAGAGGCAGAGGGAGAAGCAGGCTCCCTGCTGAGCAAGGAGCCTGATGTGGGACTTGATCCCAGGACGCTGGAATCATGACCTGAGCCGAAGGCAGCTGCTTAACCAACTGAGCCACCCAGGCGTCCCAATGACAGCTCTCTTTATGAGAGACGAAAAGCATGCTGAGACACACAGGAGAAAGTGATGTGAGAACTAGGGCAGAGATTGGAGTGATGCTAACATGAGAAGCTAAAAGAAGAAGGGAACAGAATCTACCTGAGGACATAGCCTGCCAACACCTTGATTTTTGGACTTCTGATCTCCAGAACTGTGAGAAAATAAATTGCTCTTGTTTTAAGCTGCCCAGTTTATAGTATTTGTTGTGGCAGCCAAGAAAACCAATATGAGAGCCTAGTGTTTGGGTGTCTCCCCGAGGTTACAACAAAGTAAGATTTTTCTGTAAAGACATTGGGTAGCTAGCAGGGAGAACAGATAAAAAGCATGTAGTCATTTAGGCTAAGAAAGAGTTTTAAGATAAATTCTTAGGAAACACCAATGAGTTTAGCAGACTGAATTTTTTCATAACAGGTTACATACCAATATGCCTTCAGGGAAAAGCACAGACCTTCCTCAGATAGATAGATAGATAGATAGATATAAAATAACTATGATATAGCTATGATATCTATATCAGATATAGATATCAGATAATTGATATATCTGAGATTTATATATGTATGTATGTATGTACGTAAATATATATGTAAATTTGCCCAGTGTAGATATAGGCTAATTTTTTCAAAATTATTCATTAATTAAATCTCTCAAGATAATTTCCCAAATTTAGAAGAAAAGAATTTGTGTCTGTTAGTGGAGGATCTCAGCCTCCTAATAATGTGGCATGCTTGAAAAGGGAACTGACTGTGACATTGGATTCCTAGTTCTGGCCTTGGGAGTAAATACCTGCCAAGTCACTTTACTTCTTTGGTTCTTGTTTGTATCACATATAAAATTAGGAGGTTCAACTAAATCACCTCAAAAAGATTTTCATATATTAGCATTCGAAAGATATGTGTCAATAACCAGATTTTAAGTATTAAAAATACCCTATTTCCACATTTTTAGAAGTCTCTCTATATTAAGAATCATATACGGGTTTCTCCAAGTGAATTTACTTTTATTTCAAGGTAAAAGCATCCCCGAGTATGCTTCCTTTTGTATAAAAATAAGTTTATGCATTTTTTAACAGACTGAGGTTGGCCATCAAAATGTTATGCTGAAGATATTACAGTTTATTATTATTGAAATTCTATGAAAGCTAAAAATGAGAAGGCAGAAAGCAAATGCATAAAATATGAAAGCTACAATGAAAGAGATGCTACAATTAGCATCTTAGCTTATTAAAAGTGATCTGAAATCACCTCAGAGTACATTTCCAAATAATGTGACAAGTCGGAAAAAACATCTATCAACATCCCCAGAGACACTGAAGAGTAGGGGCCCTCTACTCTTCCAGCATGTTTTAGTTCTGTTGACCACACTGAGAAATGGATGGATGGGTGTTTCCAGAAAAGCATTTTTTTACAAGTGTATCTATTATCTGGAAGGGGAATTAAGGACTCTAAATAGATGCCTCTATCCAGAAATTCCCAACGTCCACACTATTTTCTGCCACGCAGCTATGTCCTTTGCACTGTAGTCTGTCTGGCATTAGCCCTGTTCTCTAACCACTTAATGCCAGTAGTGACCTCAGCTGTGACAGTGAAAAGTGTCCCCAGAGGTAACCAAATGTTCCCTGGGGGACAAAACTACCCTGAGGCTGAGAATTAGTGCTCTCATATTTTCTTATGAGCAACTGGAAGAGGAAAAAAATTAGCTCATCAGTTTACTGACACCTTGATAGGTACCAAGCATCTTCTCGGAAGTGAGTAGCCTACCTCTGAACCGGGGTAATGGGAGTGTATACCAGGACAAAAACCCCAGCTATTTATCCAGTTCCACCAACTGTACCCTGAACCAGTACACTACCATGCCTCCCCTCGATGGGGCCCCAACCACTCCCAAAATGCAGTGGGGAGGTCTGTTGGCTCACCTCTATAGTCTGAGCTCGCTCTGATTGGACAGACTTTTCCAGCCTCCATGAAATGACACAGTGCCTTTCTCCCAAGAGAAACAGGACATTGTGTGACCAGCAGATTGTATTCCCAGCTCTGTTTCAATTTCCTCACCCAACTACAGATCATCAATATGGCGTCTCCCTTATATAAAGGAAATAATCTTTGTCCCCTATTAGATTATTAAGAATTCTCAACACCATAAACCCACTTCTCTTACCAAACTGTATTTATTTGAAGTAACAGGCAATAGATCATTGAATTACATAGCTAAAAGTCAAATCTAATTTTAGTTCTAAATTTCAGCCTACTGTCTTCTACCACCATTAATCAGAGAAACGAACAAGTACAGTATGTGACTGCTTTTCCTTTTGTCATTTTTCTTTCCACATATATTATTCTGATGACTACTGGCGGTCATCTGTAAAATGGCAAAACATAAATAGATAAATAAAAAGGAGATAGGAGGTGAGGAGGAAGATCAATAACATGCCTAGAGAATTTGCATGTAATGAGTCAGCCCCTGACTAGTTAAGATCAAAAGCTACTGGAAGCCCAGGTAACAGTGATGGAAGGAGGAAAAATGAGCCAGTCATAGTGCAAGTGGAGGCCACCAGGTCCTCTGCAGGGGACCTTTTCAGTACTGCAGAGTAACTCTTCTGGTTTGACAGCTACTGTGCCTCATGGAGGCTGATAAACAAAATTGACATTAGGAAAGGAAATGGAGAACAAAGAAACAATCCCTTCCTCAGGTAACTGGCGGTCCACAATTACAGACATCACTGAAGAAAGGAAATAAAACTGAAAATTACCACAGAGGTTGCCAAGACTCCAGCCAGAATAAAACAAAGTCAGATGGCATGGAAGCCTTACATGCCTGAATGAAAAATGACTAAATAAAACCAAATTTTGTCCCACAAGAAGAATGGGTAAAACTTTTAACTAATTAGAGAAACTCCATCATGATCAAATATGAGCCACATAATTATTACATGGAACAGTAAACATTTTAATTATATAATTAGAAACAAATGTAAGGGCCTTTTACCTTCTTTTTTGTGTGCTTGTATTTTTCTGCTTTCATGGTCAGCAGTCTAATGTAGTGATTTAATTACCTCAGAGTCAGTCAGTTAAGCTCGCTGTCTGAGAACTGCCTTTTCACAATGCCCTGAACTGACCTGAAGTGAAACTCAAACTCACCCTTTGTGCCCAGGGCTTTCCTGACAACAAAAGAGGTATTGGTTCTCCTTTCCCCAGATACCAGCCCTGGGCTTACTTCCCAGTGCCTTCTCCTCCCCCTTAAGTCTCCTTCTTCTACCCATTCCTTGCTTTCACTCCACCCACCATCTCATTCTTCCACCAACCCTCCCCCCAACACGCACACACACACACACACATAATGGACAGGAATGATGAATCTGCCATCTTGTTTCTCTTGTTGTCACAGAAACAAGAACATGGAGATTGTTCTACACTTCTAGGCACATGAAATCCCTCGTTCCTAAGCACTCTGACCTTGACTGCTAGAACTACATAAACACGGCAGGAGAAGATCTCATGCTTACATTTCAGAATCATATGTAAGAAAAGGAATCAGAAGCACAGCCTGATGGAATGAACTGGGCAGTCGCATGGCTTGTTAGAAGAGCAAAAATTAGACCAAGAATCTTTCAGATTCTGCTCCTTTGATTCAGATCCCACTTAACTAAAGAGAATCTTCTATAGAGAAAGGCTTTAGTGGATAGAGAGGGATTCTCTGGTGGGGCTTCATTGGCTTTTCCTCTGCAAACCACACTACATATGATACCCAACGCGGTTAGAGCACGCTTGAGAGAGACCTGATATTTTGAGGGTGAGAACAAAGCTCAGGACCTCCTGCCTCCATTTCTCACACAGGACCCACCCCCTTGTCCTCTACCTCACTCTCCATTATCATATGGATGCTTTCAAAATCTCTTTTAGGAATTCTGTGTACAAATGTAGGATAATTATACTTTTCAAAATATAGCAATATATCACAATCCTGAAAAGCAAATGAGAATGAGAATGGAGCATTGATATAAAAGGGAAGAAAGAGAGCATCAATACTTTTTCTTGAATTATTTAAATATAATGGATTATATACATATAATATATTATTTAAATATAATTGACTATATATTATATATATAAAGGATATGGATTATTCCTCTAATTTTTTTTTCTATTTCAATATATTTTCTGTTTCTGTTGCCTAGAGTCTAAGTAAATAACATAAAAGACTCTTTAAAATTTGATTTTGAAATCTTCATAGTTAAGATCCTTC
Source organism: Taxidea taxus jeffersonii (assembly GCA_003697995.1). Lineage (NCBI taxonomy): Eukaryota > Metazoa > Chordata > Mammalia > Carnivora > Mustelidae > Taxidea > Taxidea taxus. The sequence goes on along the minus strand of RCUC01138372.1, from coordinate 10,463 downwards.
CATATTAAAAAAATGAATCCACTACATAATGGTCCAAGGGAGTCCCTTAATTACCCTGAAGTATGACCACACAAATAGAATATTTTCCACAAGTAACATTGTGGAAACAAGTTCTGTGGCAATTTGGTCCTGCAGTAGTTTTAAAACACACTACCACTAACAGAATTCTGTAATCTACATTGACCATTGCTCCTTCTATAACTTCTACACATTCCTTCTATAACTTACTTCATGGAGAAAGCAGTCATCGGGTGATTTATTATTACATAGTCTATGATTCTTATGATCTACTAATGTGGTGGTCACTCTGCTTAGAGATTAAAGACGTAAGCTCTTGTTCTTCAAAGAGCTTCACAAGATCCGCTTATGTAAGTTGGCTTGCTGTGGTGGCTTAGTTTCTTTGCCTGTGGAAAGGATACTTGTGTGTGTGGCACTCTCAGAGGGAGATGGTTAGAAGTGGACATTACAATTCAGCATTGGTCGGTGTGAATTGAGTGTTCTTTCACATGAGGGGAGAAGGAGAATAATAACAAACAGATATGGTAATCTTGTTAGGGAAGATCCAGACCAATAGACTCAGTCTCTATTAAGATTTAATTTAAGAGGGATAAAAAGGTTTGATCAAAGTAGATAAGGGATTTAAACTACAGTATAGCATAGTTGGGCAAAGTGAAACAAAAGTTTGTGTCTATGGAGTTTTTTTTTAAGATTTTATTTATTTATTTGAGAAAGAGAATGAGAGAGAGAGAGAGAGAGAGCATGAGGATGGGGAGGGTCAGAGGGAGAAGCAGACTCTCCACCAAACAGAGAACCTGATGCCGGACTCAATCCCAGGACTGCAGGATCATGACCTGAACAGAAGGCAGTCATCCAATAAACTGAGCAACACAGGTGCCCTATAAGGAGATTATTTAAGTAGTATATGAAAGATATAGAATCTATTTCTTGGTAGTTTTAAATGGATTCTTATTCCATTAATGTGAATGTAACTAAATAATAACAGGAGGAATTCCTAGGGATATTTTCAACATAATTATTTCAGTAAGAAATTTTAAAATATTAAAAATAATTCAAAACTATATTCATATTTAAATAATTTCAAAAGAATATGGTTGTTTCCAACTGCATAGGATTTGTTATTGCAGTACTAGAGAATATTTATATTTATGTTGTACCAAAAGAGTTTTAAACTACAATTTAACTGTTTTTGTTAGCCATTAAGGTAGTGCAATGGGCCTGATAAGAACTTACTTATATGTACTGAGCTCTAAATATCCACATATTGGACAATACCTTTCCACCAAATGCTACTCAGCATTCATCTGTTGTCTCTACCATCTCAGTTAGAAAGGTGTAAGGATTTCTACAGCAGGTACAAAATATACATATTTCTGGGTTAAACCAGCTAAAATCAGGGGCTTCCCTGACCTGAGGAGAAAGACCTGTGAATTTCAACCTTTGGGTCTTTGGCCACCTTTATTTTACAAAACAATTAAGCTTAAAGGAAATACTGATTTTTATAGTTAGCATGCATTACTTTGGTAAAAAGGATTAAATAAATAAATGTGCAAAAAATATATTAAGGGAGTATCAAAATGATTAGCAATCAGATTCCACTGGCTCATCTATCTTTCCAGTCTCACTTTTTTTGCCTTCTACCTCCATGTAGGCTCCCAGCCATTCTGGCCTTGCTGGTTTCCCCTGTAAGGAACTTTCTGGCCTTCTCCGATTACATCAGACATCTCCCACCCATCTGACATTGGCTCACACTGGCTCCTCTCTGTAGAAGTTCATCCCATCCTTTTCCTAATGAAATCGCATTCATCCTCCAACACCCAGCCCAGTATCACATCTTCTGTAATGTTGTCCTTGACCTCTCCTGTGGCCAGGCAACCAGAGACCAACAGAGCATATCACCCCTGCACTAAGTCCCCAGGTTTTAGGATCCTATTTCTCTTGTAGTACTTTTCCCATGCCAGACTCCTTAAAACCAAGTCCATTTTTCACTTCTATCTCTTTCCCAGGATCTCCCCTAAAGGCTAGAACATAAGAATTCTCAAAAAATATGGTTAAAATGTGATAAAAAGCATCAAGCTTACCCCTTCCAGTCACTACTCAAAAGAGGATCACAGAACATTTTTGCCAGAAATACCAAAGCATTATTGCTGTTTCTAAACTTTTAATGCACTCTAATAATTAGCAATGCTATAAATATATAATTAATAATAGTAAAAACAACTATTTGATAACACTGAAAATAAAAACAAGCATAACTTTGAAGGAAAAAAGGAGTATAAATTAGTAGTTCACATGCCTACAAAAAGTCGAATTTTCACCCCATAAATTCACATATGATAAAATTAGGAGTTGCCTGCCTTTGAAAGAGAATTGCTGTGAAAGATCAGGAAAGTAAGTAAGATATCTACAGTCTTTTTTTTTTTTTTTTCCTTTTAAATAAGGCACTGTTACATAGCAAACTGGGAAGGAGACCTAAGGCTTCCATCTTATAATTCAGCCCTCTTTTTCACAAAGAGATTTTGCAGTTAGTTCCCATATAAATGAAGAGTTTGTGGCTGATCAGTCTTGTTTCTAGGGACAACAGTAGGACGATGTCTACACATTAACCAGTTAAAGCTGGGGAAGGGGGAGAATGGAAGAATTCAGTAAAATTAATCAGCTTCTGATTACTATCTGAATGCAATGGTTTTTGAAACTTGTCTGTGTGGGATTGGCCTAGTCCATGCATGCATTACGAATAACATCTCTCTGCTGTCTTAGTTGATTTTTTAAGCGCACTTAGCATCATGAGAGCTCTTGTTTTCTCAGATTCGTGTCTTAGTTCATGCTATTCCCCACACTAGTAATGACTTCCTTTCCTAAAGAAACCTTCATACACTATATTGTGTCTGAGGATTTCCATGCTTTTCCCTCAAAACACAGTTCTCCTCACTATGATGGTTAATTTTATGTGTCAGCTTGGCTAGGCCACGGTATTCTCATGATCAATCAAACACCAGTCTAAATGTCCCTGTATTTTTCAGATGTAATAACATTAAGCCAACAGGCTGGAGTAAAGCAGACCATCCTCCAAAATGTGAGTGGGTCTCATCCAATCAGGTGAAGGCCTAAAGAGGAAAAAAGCCAACCTCCTCCAAGGAAGAGAGAATATAATCAGGGAGATTATTTTAAGTAAGACGTGGGTGATAGGGCGCCTGGGTGGCTCAATCATTAAGCCGTTGCCTTCAGCTCAGGTCATGATCCCAGGGTCCTGGGATGGAGGCCCACATTGAGCTTCCTGCTCAGTGGGAGGCCTGCTTCTCCCTCTCCTGCTCCCACTGCTTGTGTTCCCTCTCTTTCTGTGGCTCTCTCTGTCAAATAAATAAGTAAATCTTTTTTTAAAAAATCTTAAAAAAAAAAAAAAGAAATGTGTCTAGAATATGACAGATATGGTCCTACCATATCCTGAGTCAGTCAGACCACCTTTGAAGTGGGTGTTCAGTCTTGGTCTGAGGGGCTATTCCAGGAGGTCTGGAGTTGGCCTGAGCTGTTTTGCTGAAGTATTAGATGTACCCACACAGCACTGACCCCAGGTCAAGATGGTGAAATGTGCTGAATAATAGTGTTGCTTTGTAAACATGAATCCAAGGAAAATTTCAGAGTGGTTTTACCAGCTTGTCAACATTGTTTATGGGTAACACTGAGATTGATGATGTGTACCTGGTCTTGATGAGAGCCTAGTAGGCTTTGTCCTTCATCTGGTTACACCACAAGAAACATGCCTATGTGACCAGCAAGGCAGAAGAAACCCAGCCCAGAATTCATGCTGAGCTCCCTGGTTCCGAGGTGTTCTTAACATACCTTGCTGATTTCAGCTCCAAGAAGAAAGCCGGTCTAGAATGGCCTTCACGGAAGGAAGATAATTCGAGCCTGGCCTAGACTATCCAGACTCTTCAGTGGGAGGCCACCTTGGGCTGTCATGGGTATCTTTATTTTACTGTTGTTGCCATTCTGTATTGCTATTTGGGGTTCTGTGAGTCTTCTTTAGCAATCAAACTCTGTGGCTGTCACCATTACCACACTTGGGAAGTAAATTTTAATAGGAATTGAACCCAAAATGTGAAACCTATGTCACATTGTAAAAAGTTGAAAGAAGTAGAAAGGCTTCATTTGGAGAAAAAAGAAATCTGAAGAACTGTAATAAACTGTAATATGTAATAGGGTTTTGTCTATGCCTTTTTCAACTCTACGACTGCATTAATTTTCACAAATCTCAAGAAGGCAAAACAGTGCAGTAGAAGGATATTACGGGGATGCATTTAAATATGAGAATGAATGAATCTAACAATGTTGGGGCTGTTTTCTGTGGAATGGGCTTCTTTGTAAGTTTGAAAGTTGCTTGTCTCTAGAAGATTTAAGAGCCCCGATGGTAACAGTTCAAGTGTGTAGAGATGGTACTATTATCTTCATCTTAAATTAGACGTGATATTTTCTACATTCTCATTTTCAATGCTAATATGTTATAATTCTTAAGAGTTTTGTGAGTATAGATAAGAGGAGTCCGTATTACAGTGACATCAAGATTCATTAGCTTTATTCATGGGCCCTTTAAAAAGTCTTCGTTATTCCGGAGGTCTGAATTCATTGTGCACTGGACGGGGTACGCTACAACCCCCTCTCGCCTTCCAGCAAAAGCAAGCATCTAAGATTCAACTTAGAATCTTCTTTAAGAAAAAAAAAAAAATCAAAACTTTATTTTTTCACAGATTTCCTTGTGGTTAAAACAAGAATGCAAAAGAAAGAAACTGTAACTGAGAATTAGCATTCCCTCTGGGCTGGGGGTTGAGAGCCGCAATGATGCATCCAGGAAACAAACAGAACGGGAGAGTGTTGGGCACATGCCCAGGGTGCTGGGGGTGGGGGGAGGGGAAACTGAGGTGTCTTCCAGAAAAACTCACCTTTGCATGTCCCATCTAGGGCCCCGAGATACCAGCTTGGTCCCATGAGGAGCACACCAGATCGAGGCCTTCGGGTCCCAGCACAGACAGGCAGATAAGAGGTTCAAAACCAGACAGCTGTAATGCAGAGTGAGGCTTCCTGGAGCGGGAGGGGCTCTAAGTCACGCCCAGTGCCGTGGTGCAGGCTGCAGTTGATGGGGCGGCGGGGCCGGAGGTCCTGGATCAGCAGCACCTCTTCATCCGGACCTTTACCCGGTGGTGGGTGGAGAAGCAAAGGGCAGCCCGACTCTGAGTCACTGCGAACTGAGGGCATTTGGAAGAGCCGAGTCCAGAGGGGAGGCCAGAGAGGACTATGTGGCCTAAAATAAGGCCAAGACACAGGAATCCTCCCCGCAGCGGAATGGATGTGGGGAGGGACAAGACTCTTGGAAGGGGCCGATGCTTGGGGGCGTGGGACGGAGGGCTCAGGTGCGGAGCGAGTTCCGGCAGCGAACGCCCACATCCCCGCACCCGGGCTCACACCCGCTCAAGTCCCGGGGGTTTCTCCTCAAAACGACTTCTGAATAAAATATAGTCGACCTCATAGGTTCCCGTTTCGTCCGAAAAGGTAGCATCTAGTCCAGGCGGGTATTGAGAAGCCTCTCTGCCCCAGCTCCAGGGCAGGTAACAGGAGGCCTGGGAAGAAGCGGGCAGCAGCCCCCCTAACTCAGCCACCGCGGTCCGTCGGGGCTCACACTTCATAAACTACCCGAGAGGAAAACTGTCCTCATCTCATTTAAGCTAGTGAGGTGTATATAGCTTTAACAGATCCAGGACACTTATCTCAAGCTGAGAGTGTAGTTTCATGGCAATAATTTGTTTAAAGTGTTGCTGATTGCTTCCTATTTCTCCCTGTTAATGACTTTTGCACCTTTCCACTGTTCCTTTTACACGGGCTGCTAGGGCAATTACCCTACAGGAGGCTGTTTGGACAACACAGGGCCCTTTCGACAGGCTGCTGGGAACGACACTGGACACTCCCAAGGTCTGAAAGGTCTCTTTCATACGGATTCTTCCCTTTTTTGGAAAAAAAAGGTTTGGTTGATTTTTTAAACTTCTGTCAGTGCATTGGTCTCTCCCAATTACTACTGCTCCTGTAGTGTGTATATTTAGAACGCAGCTGAGCAAAGGTAATTTGCTGTTCATTAATTTCCTGGTGGCTGAAACCAGCTTGAGAGAGGTGGAGCGGAGTGCCTGGGTTTGGACATGTGAAACGGTATAGGTCCTTAAGGCTGGAAGTCTCATGTGGAATGTCTTGGAAAACGCGTTTGTGGTCAGAGGGTCATTCGAGAGCCTTCTAATCTTTAAATCTTTACGTTTTGGTTTTTTAAAATTTTATTTATTTATTTGACACAGAGAGAGAGATCACAAGTAGGCAGAGGCAGGCAGAGAGCCGGGCAGGGGGCCGTGAAGCAGGCTCCCTGCTGAGCAGAGAGTCCAATGCTGGCTCCATCCCAGGGCCCCGAGATCATGACCTGAGCCAAAGGCAGAGGCTTAACCCACTGAGCCACCCAGGTGCCCCTAATCTTTACGTTTTAAAGGAACTGGTGCTTGCAAAATTTGGCAAAGTATATTCCTCCCCTATTGGCAATGGTTTCAAGTTTGAATGAGAAGAACCTCTTTCCATGTTTCATGGAGAAAAGTAAAGAGCGTGTTCCTCATGTCACCAGCGAACATAATGGATGAACATGCCAGAGAGTAAGGGGCACACAGCAAACTACCGCCACTGTGTTCAGCCTGTTTCCTTCTCTTTGTGTTGCAACCCATCTATTCTTCCCATTTAGTCACCTTCTTCCAGCCATCACTGTTTTACGCTCGCTGCCCTTTGCCCCTCATTTTAATGCCACCAGAGGTGGGACAGGCCAGGGATCCGGGAACCGGAGCGACAGCAAACACCCTGGGCTGCTCAGATTCAGGTATTTGGTTCCACTGACCAAGTCTGCTGTTTCAGCCCCAAGATGAATGTGACTGAGGAACAGAATAGAGATCCAAGATACTGCACGTGCGTCAGCACCGCTGTGACAGTCCAGGCTCTGAATCACGAGTCGCTTTAATTCTGCCGTGGCAAACCCACCTAAGGAGAAGGACACCTGAAACCAGACCAGGAAATATTTGTGCAGGAGGCAGGGAACTCGATCCACCCTGCTTTTCTCAGACACTAAGATTATCATTAACAAAGAGGATAAGTCCTAACACCAAAAGCAGTGTTCCCTACCTCCCGGGTCAATCATCCCAAAACATTACATGGGAGAGTGTACCAGGGCTGTCATCCCAAGATTCCTTTCTATACTTTTGGATTCACTTTCAGGAAAGTCTTGTCCTCAGGGTCCAACACTTTCCTGCTACTGCATCCTTACTGTTTAGGAAGGAAAATAATGTTGACAGCCTCAGTCTCTGGAGAAGCTGATGACCTCGTTCACTTCAGAGTCATGCGAGAATCAACCTCATCGTGTGTATGTTTCATTCATTCACTCACTCTTCCAGTAAACAAACATAACTGTAGGTGGTGAGTGGGAGGGACAATAAACACAGTAAGTAAATTACCTCATACATTAGAGGGCAGTAAGTGATATCGAAGGATTTAATAGGGTTAGTGGGTGGAGAAGGAAGTGGTAGCACAAATAGGGTCATCGAAGTGGATCTTTTGAAGAAGGAGATATTTGAGCCAAGTCCTAAAGAAGGGGAGAGAGTTTCCAAGGAGACATCTAGGACAGAGCACTAAGAATGAGCTAGATCAAGCAAACGCCCTATGACAAGAGCCTGCCTGATGTGATCCGGAAGCAACAAGGAAGCCACCAGGGTGGGATCTGACTAAGAGGGGGAGAGGAGCAGACAATGAGGTCAGAAAGGTGACAACAGCTTTATTGACTCTTGTATAGACTTGGAATTTTCTTCAAAGCAAAGTGGAGGGTCATTTAAAAGATTCTGAGTAGATATGTGCAGTAGCCTAACTTCCATTTTCAATGCATCTCTCTGGCTGTCCTGCTGAAAATAGACTGGGCACGCGTGTGTGCATGCACTTGCATGTGTGTGTGTGTGTGCACATGTATGTGTGTGTGTTTGTGTGTGTTGAAGGGTGGGTGGAGGAAGAAGCAAGAGGAGTTAGGAGGCCACTTAATCCAAGCAGGAGATGTTGGCAGCTCCTCCAGAGTGGTAAGAGTGGAGGTGGTACAAAGGAATCAGATTCTGGAAAGATTCTGAAAGTAGAGCCAGCAAGATTTCTGACAGATTGGTTGTGAGATGAGGGTAAGAGGAGTCAAGGATGACAGGGTCTGTTAACCTGAACAGCAGTGAAGACGGAGTTACTGTCACCTGAGATGAGGTAGCAGTGGGTAGCAGAAGTCGGACTGAAAAGATCAGAAGTTTAGTTTAAGATACATTGAGTTTAATAGATTCCTATTATTTAATAATGATTACAATATATTGCCAAAATCTCATATGTTCTCCTATGATTTTACAGATTGTAAACATTGAGATTTACACTTTGTACATGTCTAGAAAAGCTAAAAAGTGCTCAAGAAGATTAAAGCTGAAAAGCAGGGGCGCCTGGGTGGCTCAGTGAGTTAAGCCTCTGCCTTCGGCTCAGGTCATTATCCCAGGTTCTGGGATCAAGCCCCGCGACGGGCTCTCTGCTCAGCAGGGAGCCTGCTTCCTCCTCCTCTCTCTTTCTCTCTCTCTCTGCCTGCCTCTCTGCCTACTTGTCATTTCTATCTGTCAAATAAATAAATAAACAAATAAATCATTAAAGCTGAAAAGCAGCCGAGGATCTGCAGACAGTGATTCTATGCACTAATCTTATCAGTAAGTTAGGAAAGCACACTATCTTTTTTGGAGGAAACCACTGGATGTTAGACAAACTCCTTACTTAGTGAAATTGACCAGCTTGTTCTGATGAATATGATTTCTTTATCCCACCTGTCCCCCTGCCAGCCTCACACAGGATATCCTGTGCACAGAGCATAGTAGAGATAAGACAATACATCAAGGCTCACAGTTGTGGCTCCTTGGGAAAGCTGACAGAAGCTGCCAGATCCAGAGCACAGATCAGAGAAATAGGACTTTCCCCCCAAACTCATAATTTCCATTCCAAAATAGTCCGCACTTAAGCTAAAAGTAGTAGGAGCAAGAAGGCTTCATGACTGGGTGAAGCCCAGTTTCTCATGGTTAAATATAAAGGAAGTGTCTGGAAACTCAAGCAAGCAACTCTATAGGGTAGAGTGGGGCTGCAAGAAGGATGAAACAAAGAAAATTACTAGCTGCTCTGTCCCTTCCTCGCACTAATTTACTCTTAACCAGATTTGGAAATTAGGTGTGGATTGGTACTACTCAGGGAAGGAACTCATTGAAAATTCTGATGGTCCCCACTGTGTGTTATTCCAAGAACAAAGGACCCGTAGAGTTAATATTTTTCTCTGTTCTTCTCTTTGGAACAGTGGCTCCAATAAAATAATGAATTCTTATTGACTAAAGAAGAAACTATTGAGTGTTTGGGCTCCAGAAATCAGTAAGTTATTAGATAAAACAGGTGGATCAGTAAGTGACTTTAAGAAGATAACTAACCTGAGCATAGCACAAGGTATAGAGAAATGTTGAGTCAATATGTTATACACTGGAAACTAATGTAACATTGTATGTCAGCTATACCAAATAAAAGATTTAAATTTTTTTAAAAAGAAGAGACCTAACAATCATGTGGCTCAAAGAGCAAAGAAATTTATTCCTCTCTTATGTAACAACTCCAAGGTCAGAATTTCATGCCAGCAGGCAACTCTGATCCTGGTGGCCACTCAGGAACCCAGGCTGGTGGTAGTTCTGCCATCTTGCAAATGAGGTATTCAGGGTCACCATTCCTGGAGAAAGGGGGAACAAGTAGAAGTTCAAGGTCAGGGAGTTCCTCTTAAGCAAGGAAGCAGAAATTGTACACTTCCTCTCTGCCCACATTTCATTGGCAAGAGCCAAGATACATACCCAACATTTGCTACAGAGGATCCTGAAGAATGCAGTCCTGACAGGGTACTCACATGCAGGCTGTAGCTCTGTTGCTGTGGAAGAAGACAAGTGCACAGTTTGGAAAGACAATTCGCTTCCACCCCAATAGCATTCTTGACTTGAGGTGGACTGGGGAATCTGCTCTGAGCTACAGGGAATGGAAGACATTTGTCTGAAGAAAGCCATGCTCTATAAAACTGGCTCATGAACACCCTACCACTCTGACTTTCCTAACCTAAGTAGAACTATACGAAGGGCAGACATTCCCTGAAATTCTCTAAGAAGAGAGTTCAGATTATCAGGGAGTTCAAGAACCTCACCTTGAACCCAGTCTCAGACCCTGGTATCCCAGGATTCCAATTTATTTGGACATGTGACCAGTATCAATGTGCATAGCCTAGGTAGTCAAAATAAATTCATTAGATATAGCTGGAGAAACCACACACACACACACACACACACACACACACACACACACAC
>ML103649.1:57494-77533 GCA_003697995.1 Taxidea taxus jeffersonii | reverse complement strand
GATCCTGATTCGGGCTCTATCCCAGGACCCTGGGATCATGACCTGAGCCGAAGGCAGACACTTAACAACTGAGTAACCCAGAAACCCCACAAGCCGTTCTTTAATATACATTGATAATTCATGTCTGTACTCTATATTCATTTTTCTTTTTTAAGATTTTATTTATTTATTTATTTGACAGAGAAGGAGAAAGAGATCACAAGTAGGCGGGGGGGGGGGCAGGCTCCCCGCTGAGCAGAGAGCCCAGTGGGGGCTCGATCCCAGATCCTGAGATCATGTCCTGGGCCAAGGGCAGAGACTTAACCCACTGAGCCACCCAGGTGCCCCTGTACTCTATATTCTTACTTTATCTATAGGTTGATTATTCAGAAGACAGGTTCTGAAACAAGTCTTGTGCCCGTTCCTCCCTACAGCAGGCCCAGAAAAATCATGCTGTGATTGCAATAAGTTAGAGAGTCTGACAATTATTAGTAACTATCCATTTTAAGGCTTTTCTGCTTCTTGCTATTCTTGTTCTAGATAAAAGTTTAGACTGAGGATACTGGGGTTTTTAAATTTTTCACAAAAATATGACTAAAACAAGTCAGTCTTACCTTAAAGGAAATAGTTTTGTTCTTACAGGACAGAGTAGACATTCTCTTACACTTCACAGAGATGGTTACCGCCAGACCTCTAGTGAGGCTATCTTTATACATATATATGATAAATACAGTATGGGGTGCGTTTTCTGAAACAAACATTAATAAATGAGAACACTAGTTAGAAGAAGTTTTGCAAATCAGTATTTATGGAAATTAGCCCAAGGCTAAACCTTAACAGACCCATTATCATTACTCTGAGATTCAGCCAGTTAAATAGGCACCCTCACGTTCTTTAAAACACATTCATGGTCTGTATTGTAACACAGATGCAACTTTTTGAGGGTTGTACAGATACTTTGAGCTCATTAAAAGATTGTTTTTAACTTTCAAATGCTAAATAGAACATTAAAAAAATACATTAAGGTAAAAATTTAGTTTTTTTCAAAAGTATACCTCCACTGTTTCAACTCTGCCTCAACTCTGATATTTGGAATTCAGACCTCGGGAGGTCCAGTGAACTGATTCACTTCGTAAGGCACCCTAAATTTCTGGTGTAAGATAGACTGAACTTGAAATGCTTGTGTATTTATTTTTAATTTTGAGTTTTGAAAATACCATCAGCAATTTCAGCTGTAAGCAGCAGGTACCAAGGGTTCATGTAGAGACCCTATATAGTTAATGCAATTACAGTGAAGGGATTGGTGATCCACATGTAGGCTCACAGCATGACCCATAGCAATATCTTTATTGCATCAGTTTTTCACCCCAGCTAAAAAAATGTGGAATACCCTATCAAGTTTCTTGTGAATGAAATTTATTATTGCTCCTAGGACTTTTCATCTGAGGATTAGGACTATCATGGAAAAACAGGGGTAGTTAAATGGAATGGGAAGAAGTAGCTTATCACTTTTATGTTACAAATATGTATTAAAAAATAATACCTGTACAGTCAGAATCAGGCATATCCTCAAACACGGGTTGATTGCCTTCGTTAACGAAGAGAACTTGGTCGTTCAAATTTCGTATGATAGAGAGTCTAGGTTCAAGCTTGCCAAAGTAATCTGATTCCAGGTTGTCTATAATGCACATTAAATTTCATTTAAAAATATGTTTTTTCCCCTCTAAATTTACAAATAAGCATACTATATGTTTCAGTTTCCAATAGCTACTAATTGTAATCTTCTGGTACAGAAGCAGCTAGGGCAATGTTGCACGGTGTTTTCTAACCCACTTCCAAGAGCACACCCCAGTTCTTGTTATCACCCAGAACTACTCTTCCTCTACAGTCTTATAGTCAAATATCCTATTTTCTAACCACAATCTCCCATCCTTTTAGCTTTCTTAAGCTTTTCCTCTACTTCAGAGTCCCCTTGCCTCTTACATTTTCTCTCTGTCTAACCTCTTCCTGTCTTCCCTTTCTTCTCTATGCAGCCAGGACCTCATGGCTCATCATTTTATCTACCCTTTTGCCAGTATCTTAAATCCAGAATTTATTTGTCCTCCAACTACAAAACCCCAAACCTGGCTGCCGAGTTTTGCCAGTGAACAATTATACACATGTACAAATTGGCGTCATCACAAAATCACCGATTGTCAATACTTCCTTTCTGTTCCAGTACAGTACTCTTCTGTAGTCCAGCTTTTCAATTCCAAATCTTTTCCTGTCTCTTAAGGCTCTCTACACCATCACCTCTGCTTTCACCTTCAGCAGATGATTTCCTGCCACTCCACTTACAAGTGTAACTGTGGCACCCCCAGTTATTTCCACTACTCTTCTTGTCCCAAGGGAAAATATGGAAAAAGTGCCCCTTCTGGTGTCCAGGGCTGACCCCTTCTGTGCTCCATATGTGTCTTCTACTGAAACCTTGATTTACCAATCATCCTTTCTCTTCTACCAACCCAGCCATTTGACTTCCTGGATCTTATTCTAAAGAAACAATCAGGCAAATGGGTAAATATTTCAGTGCCCAAATGCTTGTAGGAGCATTGTTAATAATAGCAACAAACTGGAAACAATTTAAATGCCACCAATTAGGGATTAATCAAAAACATTTTGAGAGGCCCTTACTATGGAAGATCACGAATTGAATATAATTGTAATTATTCATTGCCATGGAAAGATGTGTGTGTGTGTGTTTAAATTAGGAAAAGCAGGGTGCCTGGGTGGCTCAGTGGGTTAAAGCCTCTGCCTTCGGCTCAGGTCATGATCCCAGGGTGCTGGGATCAAGTCCCGCATCGTGCTCTCTGCTCAGCAGGGAGCCTGCTTCCTCCTCTCTCTCTGCCTGCCTCTCTGCCTACTTGTGATCTCTGTCTGTCAAATAAATAAATAAATAAATCTTTAAAAAAATTAGAAAAAGCAGCTTAGGTATAGTATAACATGTACTGAAAGATGTATGGGACTATTGGATCAAAATGGTAGCAATGATTATTTCTGGGTTATTTTCATGTTTTTATTTTTCTTACTGTTCTTCGCTTCATTGCCTAAAAATTATTTGTAATAAACATATTATTTTTATAATAAGAAAAACATAAATCTCTTTTCACTTTGAGATTTAAAATTTCTCTATCAACAATATTCCCTCCGTAGCTGGCCATGTATCTCTCTTCCTTTTAATAGTCATGCTTCTGGCAAGAGCTGTCTCTATCACTTCCTTGCCATTTGCTCTTCCATAATTGCAGTCTTCCTCCATTTCTTTTTCTTTTTTTTTTAAAGATTTTATTTATTTATTTGAGATAGCGCAAGAGAGAACATGAGCTGGGTGAGAGGCAGATGGAGAGGGAGAGGTAGACTCCTGGCTGAGCAGGGAGCCCCACATGGGCCTCCACCCTAGGACCCTGGGATCATGACCTGAGCCGAAGTTTGACACTTAACCCACTGAGCCACCCATTTCTCCCCTCTGCCTCCATTTCTCCATCAAACTGCTTTTTCAGAGGTCACCTAATTCCCTGTTGCTGAATGTAATAGAGACTTTCCAGCCATTGGTTTTCAAGGCTGCAAAATCCAGCAGGGTGCCCATGACCTTTGGCTTGAAAGGCTCCCATGGGATTCTGTGGCATTCTCTTGGTTTTTCTCCTTCCTCATTGGTTACTTTGCTTTGTTCTTCACTTTACCTGCATTCAGGTAGGATCATACCCATGTCTGGCCTGTGATCCTCTAACATACTCCCAGATTATTATTATTATTTTTCTACTTCATCCTTTAAATGTAGGTATTTCCTCAGAGTTTAGTCCTTGGCTTTTACTTTTTCCCTCTACACATTTCCTCTGATTTGTTTTTTTATTCCTGTAGCTTCAGATGTCATTTCTATGCATAAGCCTCCTACATCTATATAACCAGCCAGATTTTCATCCTGAGCTCTGAACCATATGTCCAAGGGTCTACTGGACATTTCCACTAGGATGTCCCACAGATAAGATCCAAAACTAAATTTATGTCTTCCTCTTTGCTCCACATTCTTCTGTACCCTGATCTTCCTTTTGTCTTTCCTATTTAGTAGAATGGTCCAAATTGCCTAAGTGGAAAAAATGTAGCCATCATTTCTTCAGTCTTTCTTTCCATCTCCTAAATCTAGCCCTAATCATGTCCTGTCAATTCTTCCAAGTATTTCTAAAATCACTCCACGGCTCTTCACAGACCCACTGTGCCTACCTTAATTCATGTCACCATCATTTCTTACAGAGACTGCAACAGTAGCCTCGTAATTGGCATCCCCCCTTTCAGTCCACACCTCAATTCTTTATACTGAAGCCAGAAGCAATTATAATTTACTTTTAATTAAAGTTAAAATTCAGAGAGATCATCCCGTTATCTCTGAATTTTAATGAGGCACATAGCCACCCAGAATAAAGATCATATTTTCAGATTTCCTCAAAGTTGGTGTGGCCACATGACTAGATTCTAATGGATGGAATGAGTACAATTGATGTGTATGACTTCCAAGTAGAGCCTTTAAAAGAAACAGGGCTGTCTTCCTCCTACTTTGCACGCTTTCTTGCCAGCTGGGATATGGACCCAGGAGGTGTGATAATGCCTTTCAAGTATGTGAGTGAGTTCAACAGCTTAGGGATGCCAGAATAACAAGAGAGAAGAAACTTGAGATTTCAACATCATCAGACATTATCTAGCCATACTAATCCTGAACTGCCTACTTGGACTTGTGTTTGACAGAAGCATTTTCTATCTTATTCAGTTACTGTATTTTTGGATCTCTTTTTTCAAGGGCAAACTACTCTTTATTCCAGATCATATAATGAGTCCCATTATCCCAAAGATAAGATCCAAATTCCCTATCTTGGAATAGGAGAACCTTCTTTATCTGCCCTCTATTTATCATTCTTCTCACTCCATTCCCCTACTCCCATTCTAAGTTACTTTTATTCCCCATAGGTGCCATGCGTCCTTTCATATCTTGGCCTTTGCATGTGTCTTCTTCCTGTCTCAAATACTTTCTCTGGCTAACTCCGATTCACTCTTCAAATCTGTCCCTCCTTCAAAGTGTCCCTCCCAGAATTCAGTCTATTGGACTGAATTAGGTGCCCCTTCTATGTGTTCCCATAGCATCTTGTGCCTGTGTAAACTTGATATACCATATTCCAATTGCCTTTGTGATGTGCCTGCTTCTTCCCATAGGAACCATGTTTTGTTCACCATTGTATCCTACTGCTTAACCTAGTGCCTGGGACACAGATGCCAATATGTATTGAATTAAATAAAAGGAGAGTAGGTCAGTCTTTAAGAAACACGAGGAGTTATATGTCAATTATATCTCAATAAAGCTGGGGGAATAAAAGAAAGATGAAAAAAATAGCATTTTTTTTTTTTCCAAAAAGAAGCTATCTTCTATTTCTTGTCCGGTAAGGGTCACCTTAAGAATGGGAAAAGTGATATTTTTAAGGAAAAGCATGAGAAACTAACAGGCTTTAATAATCTGGGAGTATGTTAGAGGATCATAGGCCAGACATGGGTATGATCTTACCTGAATGCCAGGACAAGGAGTGGGTGCATCCACATCTTAATAAGACTCAATGACTCAGCCTCACAGTTCTGCTTGCTCTACCCTTCCCCATCTCCTCTATTTCCAGAATTCTCTGCCCCCTGGGAGGCTCCCAGGTTTTTTCCCAAAGCATTTCTGAGAGAGAGGGTTGAAGAAGGAGGATTCTCATGATTTTAGACAATTCTCTTCTTCAATCCCTTTTTCCTCCAGAAAATCCATAACTTCCTGCTAATCTCAGGATCTGTGTAATAGGTGAAGTCTACTTTGTAGATTCTAAGAGCTAGAGAATTTCCTAAGGTGTAGAGAGAAGCATATTTTGGTAGAAGTTCTTCTTTGTATCCCTTATGGTCATCTTTATTCCAAGGCAATGCTATGGAGCCCACATTCCTCTGTAGGAAGATTCGCCTCTCAAATATATTGAAACTGTACCAGTCTCTCTCAGCTGAGAGTGATGATATAGATGTGTCTGAGAGATGCTTTCTAAAGTAGTTACTTATTTTACAAAGATAGAGAAACAAATTTATACTTTACCATCATTTTCAGCTAAAGGGGAAAAAAGAGAAACAAAATATGTTAAATTTTGTATTTCAATTCAGAATATCTTTTACCCTACCATTTCATTACTCTCCTGTCATTCCCCAATATTTAACCACTATTTTACCAGTGATGGCCTTTGTGGGCCTCCACAAGTAATATTATATAATCATCCCAAAGGTCCCATAAAATGAAGCTCATTAGACTTAGTGTGTTCTCAGGTAAATTAGATATAAGACCTATGTCCAGGGTTTATAAATTCAAATTTTCAGTTAAAAGGAAGTTTTATAAAATGATAGATTTACTCTTAAGTTTATTGTTTAAGTGGAAAGTCACCTAAGGACTTTCTCTGAAGCTTTCAAATGAAGCCAGCCTTTCAAGTGAAGCCAAACTGCCCATCAAAGATTAATCATTAGAATCTGTTTTTATATTTCAAATGTATTTACATAAAATGGTATAACTCACTCACAGAACTCTAGATGTAAGGTATTTCTTATATGATTTGCCAGTTTGTGTTGGGAAATTGTGTTCCCTGAATGTGCCCAATTTTGTGGGATTTTCATGATGTGCACCTGAAGCCACTTTATGAGTTGGCTACTGTTAACTAAAGAGCCAGGACATGTGGTAGGACAAGGTGCTAGAATGTTGGACATATTGTGGCTAATTTCTAGAAGCCAATTTTTTTTTTTTTTCCCAGAGAAGAGTGTCATTAGTATTACAATGGAATTTGGTGACAGAAAAAGAAGCACTTAATAGTTCACCTCACTCATCTTTTCTAGCTGCATACATTTATCTGAACCCTTATTTGGCCTATGGCTTTAGGCTTACCTACAAAGTAAAGTGTATTGTCAATAAATTTCATTTCCACAAAGTTGATGCAGTTGTCTTCTGGGTTAGTAGCCATCTTTATTCCTAATGAAAGCAAAGCATCATCTGTGAAAAGGTAGTGGTTGTTCCATTTACACAAAAAGAATCATTTACTACTTACTGCCTCGTACTACTCCAAATTCAGAAGTCAGCATATCACCCAGTATGCCGATGAACACTTTGGACATTTAATAAACGCTCGGGTCTTTGGCTTATGAATACACGTGTTCAGATGTTCGTTTTTTTTTAAGGATTTTAAAAAAATTTATTTATTTGACACAGAGGGAGATCACAAGTAGGCAGAGAGGTGGGCAGAGAGAGGGAGGGAAGCAGGCTTCCTGATGAGCAGAGAGCTGGACATGGGGCTTGATTCTAGGACGCTGAAATCATGACCTGAGCCGAAGGCAGAGGCTCAACCCACTGAGCCACCCAGGCACCCTTAAACATGTTCAGATGTTCTCTTGCAAACCATCAAGATATTTAGAATCTAGAAAGCATCTTCTCATAAGAGAGAGTTATAAAGGGTAGATAAATGGGTCTACTACTGGACTGAAATATTGTCCTAGTATCTTGGGGGAATATATTATCAGTATAAACACAGGATGCCTATCATTTAACTGTGGATTAACTCTATCTCTGTCTTGCAACCAGTGGGTTCAAGTGCATGGGAGATTGAAGGTTTGTGACTTCACTGTCAAAGTGCTAAAGGTGAGACAATGATAAAATTGGTGTTTTCTCCTGGCAGTGAGGGCAGTGTGGTGGGGGTCATGGTGGGAGGAGGCTGAAGGGCTTGGCATCTGGTGGTCCTCTTTTTCCCTATGCAGCAGTAGCTTTCGACCTGGAGTTTGGGTTATACTATGCTTTTTACACAAGTAATACATAAATATATAGTATTTCTGTAAAGAACAACAACAAATAATTTAGAATTTGAAAATGTTAAAACTTCTTTTTGCTCTTCTCCTCTGCCCCACCCTACTCCACCCCACTCAGTACAGTGTGTATCCTTCCAGACCTTTGTCTATGAAGCAGGGATTCTCTATCTGGGAAATTTCTGAACTTGGATGTGAAAAAAATTACATATTTATTTTCACCAACTTCTAACTGCAATTTAGCAGTTCCTTCCATTATGGTATAGGGAACAAACATATTATTAGCAATACCTGTAATGTCACTAATAGAAATATATATTTCCTATTGTATTATCTTGAGATCTTGAAATAGGGTTTAAACTCCTTACTATTTTGAAATATACAGAAGTTATTGGTCCTACCAGTAGATTTTGTGATTTATGTCTTAATAAAGAAACACACATATACTATATCAAACTTTGCTAATTTTTTGATAACCCCATTTTGATATAATAGATTTCCTTTAAAATCTTAAGTATTTAATGTTATGCATGTAAAAACATTATTTTGAGAAGGGGTCCATAAACTTCAGATGGTCTGTGAGGGTCCATGGCACAGAAATGATTAAGAGGCTCTACTCCAGAGTTCAGCAGTACTTTGGGTTCTTGAGGGTAGTTATGGTTGAGACTCTAAGGTAGGTGCTTGGGTCACCGTTGTCACTGGCATTTATAGGGGTATTTAAGTTGAAGCTCCTAGGTCGTGAACTGACATGAATATTTTTCTGGCATAGTCTGCTGAGGCCATATATATGGTAGAGGAAGCAGGAAACCAGAACTCAGTTAAGAAGCTTAATCCAAATTAAGTTAACCCAAGACACTTGTCAGTTGGTGGCTATTTATCAGTTTAATCTAGGTTCAGTTCCTTATACACATACAAATGTGGCTGGTTATCTAATTTATACAGATATATA
Source organism: Taxidea taxus jeffersonii (assembly GCA_003697995.1). NCBI lineage: Eukaryota > Metazoa > Chordata > Mammalia > Carnivora > Mustelidae > Taxidea > Taxidea taxus. Next base: position 68,739 of record ML103649.1, on the reverse strand, counting down.
ATATACAAGCATATGAAATAATGGCTAGGTGATCTTCTCTACAAACTTTAATATTATGTAACACCCTCATATTTTGGGAAAATGATTTATCTGAAAAGTACTAAGTAGTACATGCAGGAATTGGATGGAATTACTCATGTTTACTACAGGCAGTATTCAGTCAACGAGTGAACAGATTTAGAGGACACTGTTACCTTAAAAATAATATTACAATATTTGAAATAATTCATCAGTTAACTACTGAGCATGCAGTGTGTGTCAGTAATGGAGCTAGAAAGCTGACAAAACATAATACCTACCCTCCAATTACTCAGAGTCTAGTGAAAGACAAATATATAAACAATTGCAAAATAGTATAATGAATGCTATAAGAGCTGGATTTATAAGAGATCCTCTGTCTGCCTGGCAGTGTTCAGGAGGACTTCTTAGAGGACATGATAATTGTGTTGGCTTATAAGAGAGACAGGCATTTTCAAGACCAGGGGAAGAGCTTTCCACAAAGAGGGAACAATGTGAGCAAAAGCCAGCAAGCAGGGAATTCATTTTTTTTTTAAATTTTTATTTATTTATTTGACAGACAAAGATCACAAGTAGGCAGAGAGGCAGGCAGAGAGAGAGAGAGGAGGAAGCAGGCTCCCCGCCGGGCAGAGAACCTGATGCAGGGCTCCATCCCAGGATCCTGGGATCATGACCTGAGCCAAAGGCAGAGGCTTTAACCCACTGAGCCACCCAGGCGCCCCCAAGCAGGGAATTCTGAGAGAACATGGCTTATTTGGAGCCTTTTACTGTAGTTAATGCAAATGCAGCCCCATTTTACAAGAAGAAAAGCATTTCTGAAGATCTCACAAAGTTCAAGATTAACTTTTTCCTGGGAATAAATAGAAATATATGTAAAGAGATATCCTTGGAGGACACAAATCTACAACAACCAAGGCGTATTCTTGCTTTCTTTCTTTGTTTCAACTTTCTCAGCATTATAAATAATGCTTTGCATAGTGCTCTCTTCACACATTCTATCATGATTGTACTTTGGCCCTTTTACCATTGTTTTCTTGCACCTGTTTTTCCAACTTATTTATCTGGAGGTGCTTCTCAGCACAAGCAGTAACAATACCCCTGAGCACTTTGATAGCATTACTATCAGATATAAAAATATTTTAAATTATGAGAGTAGTGAACATTTTTTTTAAAGATTTTATTTATTTATTTCAGACAGAGAGGGGGGGAGAGCACAAGTGGGGGAGAGGGGCAGAGAGAGAAGCAGGCTCCCCGCTGAGCAGGGGGTCTGACGTGGGCATCCATCCCAGGACCATGGGACCATGACCCAAGCCACAGGCAGACGCTTAACTGACTGAGCCACCCAGGCGCCCCAAGAATAGTGAACATTTAAAAAATAGTTGTCACAGTAACCAGTACATCTCAAGAAATTCTGAGATGTTTAAAGAATAGCCTAGCTTACATAATATTGACATGGAAGTAGCTAATTCTGTCAGGTATAAGAGACACTTAGGTGTGTCAAGAATGTTAACAGTTCACAACGCACTTAACCTACCAGCTCTGAAATCGTGTCATTCTAGATAAACTAATTTGGAGGACTTGAATATTTTCATTTTGCCTGTAAAGTAAGAGTATTATTTTTATATTGTATGAGTTGATTACGCCTAGTTCAATTCACATAAAATGCAACTTGCTGTGTAGTTCAGTTTGACAAAAGCTCCCAAAGAAGAGTCAGATTATAAAGGCCTTGCTTGGGGCGCCTGGGTGGCTCAGTGGGTTAAAGCCTCTGCTTTCGGCTCAGGTCATAGTCTCAGGATCCTGGGATCCAGCCCCGCATCGGGCTCTCTGCTTGGCAGGGAGCCTGCTTCCCTTCCTCTCTCTCTGCCTACTTGTGATCTCTGTCTGTCAAATAAATAAATTAAAAAATCTTAAAAAAAAATAAAGGCCTTGCTTAAGTAGGCTAAAGAATTTGAAGTGCTTTTCTGAAAAAAAAAAAAAATACTGACTTTCTTTAAGTAGGAGAAAGCCATGGTCAAATTTATGTTTTAAAAAGCTCTCCCTGGCAGCAGTGTAGAGGATGGATTCTATGGGTAAGACTGGACAGAAGCCAGAAAACAACCTCAGAAGTAACTGACAGTTAAGGTACCAGTTGATGAAGCTGTAAACTAAGGTAGTTTCTGTGGGCATGAAAGGATATTTACCAGCAGGATTTTTGAGCTGATTGGTGGTAGGTCAAATGGAAGGAGGAACTGTGGATGACTTCAAAGTTGCTGGCTTGGGTAGTTTGTTGAGTGGTTACCTCATTATAACTAAGAAAAAAGAGACTGACAGGCTTGAGTAGAAAATGTGTTCAGTTTTGCAAATACCGAAGAGAAGTGTCATAGAAGGCAAGGGAGAAAGGAGCTTTAAAGAAGAACTGCTTGAGATCAGAAGCTGACAGGCTCAAACTTGCTCACTGAATTTGGCTGTTAAGAAGTTAGGGAGTAGAAGAGTTTGGAGAATGTGGAGGGAGCAGGCTGACAAAGATCTGGGACAGAAAGGGGTGGGGCAGGATGGGATGTGAGGTAAGACAGCAAATAGAAAATATTCTTTTAGGGACGCCTGGGTGGCTCAGTTGGTTAAGCGGCTGCCTTCGGCTCAGGTCATGATCCTGGGATCGAGTCCCACATCGGGCTCCTTGCTCAGCAGGGAGCCTGCTTCTGCCTCTGCCTGCCAGTGCTCGTGCGCGCTCTCTCTCTCTCTAACAAATAAATAAATAAAATCTTAAAAAAAAAAAAAAAGAAAATATTCTTTTAGGGAGTCTGGCTCTGAAGTGTAGAGAGAGGGTGGTAGCTAGTTGGCAGGGAGGTGTATATAACTTGCAAATTTTAGTTTCTGGCTCCAGACCCACAGTCCAAGTGCAGGATATATTAACAAATTACTTTCCAAAACATGCCCAAGGAACCTGTCCCAAATAGAAACCCAGGAGTCCTCCATTCCTTTGTCTAAACTACCTCATAAATACTATAGATTATAACTCAGAAATATCTTTAGAATTTGATAACTTCTCTCCTTCTCCACCAGCACTGTTTTTTAAAAAAAAATTAAATAATTTTACTGACTAATCAAGTTCTTTTTTTAAAATTTAAATTCAATTAATTAACATATAGTATTAGTTTCAGAGGTAGAGTTTAGTGATTCATCAGTTGCATATAACACCCAGTGCTCCTTACATCATGTGCCGTCCTTAAAGCCCATCACCCAGTTACCCCATCCCCCCAACCACCTCCCCTCCAGCAGCCCTCAGTTGTTTCTTAGAGTTAAGTCTCTTGTGGTTTGTCTCCCTCTCTGATTTCATCTTATTTTATTTTTCCTTCCTTCCCCTGTGATCCTGTTTTGTTTCTTAAATTTCACATATAGATGAAATCATATGATAATTTTCTTTCTTTGATTGATTTATTTCACTTAGCATAATACCCTCTAGTTCCACCTGTGTCATTACAAATGGTAAAATTTCTTTCTTTTTTTTGGATGGCTGAGTAATATTCCATTGTATATATGAACCACATCTTTATTCATTCATCTGTCAATGGACATCTCAGTCCTTTCCATTGTTTGGCTATTGTGGACATTGCTGCTATAAACATTGGGGTGCAGGTGCCCCTTTGGATTACTACATTTGTATCTTTGGGGTAAATTCCCAGTACCGCAATTGCTGGGTCCTATGGTAGCTCTATTTTTAACTTGAGGAACCTCCATACTGTTTCCAGAATGACTGTAGCAGCTTGCATTCTCACCAGCTGTATGAGAGGGTTCCCCTTTTCCCCCATCCTTGCCAACATCTGTTGTTTCCTGACTTATTAATTTTAGCCATTCTGACTGCCCACCAGCACTGTTTTAAATCCAGCCCTCATCACTTCCGGTATCTTCTATTTTAATACTCCTTAACTTGGTTTTCTTGCTTCGAGACTCTCCTGGACTACATATTGTTGTCAGTGTCATTTCTCCACACAGACCATAACTTCCCTGCTCTTGTTGCCTGCCAAACCCTTCATTCTTCATCTTTTAAATCCCCACTCAACATTTTCTCCAGGGAAGCCTCCCTGACTCCTCTATTTCTACCTAATCATTCTCTCCTCAGTGCCCCCCCTCTACCTACCCCTTCTCAAGTAGCTCTTACAATGCTGAATAAGATTATTTTGATTACAAATAGGTCTGCCTGGCTTCCATCTGAGTTTCTTTATGATGAATTGTCCTTTTTTTCTTAAATCTTCAACACCCGGAAGAAGTTTATGCACATCAAGAGCTCAATAAATGTTAAATGAATAAATGTTTGCTATGATAAACTGTGTTGCCATGACAACAGTGTGTAAAGGGACTGGTAGAATTTTTTCTGTCTTAAAACCTTCACTCCATCTGAAAGCCAATGAGAAGGAGAGGAAAATCTGAGACATATTTTATTTTTTAAAAGATTTTATTTATTTATTTGAGAGAGAGAAAGAGAAAAAGAAAGGGACAGAGAGAGCATGGGGAGAGGGGCAGAGGAGGAGGGAGAGGGAAAAGGAGAGAATCCCAAGCAGACCTCAAGCTGAGGGAGGAACCATATGCGGGACTGCATCTCACAACTCTGAGATCATGACCTGAACCAAAAAGAAGAGTCAGATGCTTAACCCACCAAGCCACCCAGGCGCCCCTGAAACATATTTTAAAATTAGAGTAACTTCTCCAATATTTAAAAAAACATATTTAAAAAATAGAGTAATTTCTCCAATATGCTCCCCCTTTCTTTTTTTTTTTTCTCTAGTGCTTTCTTATTTCATGTGTTTATTTTCTTACCACTCTTTTTGTTAGATCTCAATACATCTATGATTACAAGTGTTGTGCCTCTTTTCACTCCTCCCCTCAATTTTCCTATTGTTTCGTCATCCGTGTTCCTTTGCTTTCTTAACTCTGGTCTATGAAAATTATAGTTCCTATTAGATAAAGATGCTTTGAATATTTCATCTAAAATTCTCAGATTGGGGCGCCTGGGTGGCTCAGTGGGTTAAGTCACTGCCTTCGGCTCTGGTCATGTTCTCAGGGTCCTGGGATCGAGCCCCGCATCAGGCATTCTGCTCAGCAGGGAGCCTGCTTCCCTCTCTCTCTTTGCCTGCCTCTCTGCCTACTTGTGATCTCTCTCTGTCAAATAAATAAAATCTTAAAAAAAAATAAAATTCTCAGATTATTGAGTTTTTCTTCTTTTAAAGTTACAAGCCACCTCAGAACCATCCTCCCAGGAATATGCAGTGGCAATTGGTTCTTTGAAACAAAAACCATTTTAGTTATATAAGACTTGGAAACTAGCCAAAGGCTAGTGAATGATAGAAAACTCGATGGAAGTTAGGCCACAGGGTTTGCAATCTTGCCTGGGGCAAGTCACTTAATTTTGAGGGTCTCAGTTTCCTCATTTCAACAGAAGAAGCTGAATGGTTAATTTTTCAGGTCTTAACCAGCTCCAACATTCTGTAATTCTAGATTCTAGATAAGGCTGCAAGGATAGAACCATTTATATGTGGCAAATATCCTTGTAACCACTTCCTCCTAATTCTAACACAACATGTATTGATTGAATATTTATTATATAGCCAGCATTGTTAAGCTGTAGGAGTTTAAAAACATACAGTTAGATTGAAAGTAAAAGTGTCTTAAATCTGAAAAGCAATCATGTTTATCCTTGCTGTGGAATTACAATTCTGTGGCATAGGCATGGGATGAAATGAGAAAGCGTATTACCTAATTCCCTAAAATCATGTATGTAGTCATCTTTTTTTTTTTAAAGTTTTATTTATTTATTTTGAGAGAGAGAGGGAGCATGAGCGGGGTGAGGGGCAGAGGGAGAAGCAGACTCCCCGCTGAGCAAGGAGCCCGAGCAGCACAGGCTGGATGATAGGACTCCAGGACTCTGGCATCATGACCTGAGCGGAAGGCAGATGCTTAGCCAACTGAACCACCCAGGCACTCCCATAGTCATCTTGATAGCAGCAAGATCAAAACCTAATTATTCAGTTCCAGAAGTCATTTTATTCTTGAAGATGTTGTCATTTAAAAAAAAGAAAGAGAGAAAATGTTGCCATCTTATGAATATATGCATGTGCGTGTGGCAGAGGTAGGATGGAAGAAGACCTAGGCAAAAATTTAGGTAGTTAATGATAAAAGGTATATATGTAATCAATGGCTAAATACAGACTCAGAGCAAACAGCCAAAAGGGAACTGATGTAGATGGAATGGACTTGTGTGAAAATGAGAATTGAATTTAACCTTAAAGAATGTTTAAGATTTGAATGGATGGAAAAGGAGATGGAAGAACATTTATGTGACCATTAAAACAGTGTTGTGGTGAAGGATAGACTGAGTGGAGCCATTTTTTGGACTGCAGTGAACTCAGTGTAGGGTGGGGTTAGAGAGGGCTTTGGAAGGCACTAGAAGAATTTTGTTTTATTTTATTTTATGATTTTATTTATTTATTTGAGAGAGAGAGAGAGAGCTAGAGCAAGGGGAAGGGGCAGAGGGAGATGGAAAAGCAGACTCCCAGTTGAGCAGGGAGCCCAATGCAGGACTGGATCCTAGAACCCTGAGATCATGACCTGAGCTGAAGGCAGATGCTTAGCTGAGCCACCCAGGCACCCCTACTTTTGTAAAAGCAGTGATTCTTAAGGGGCTCATGAGGTCAAAGCTATTTTCATAATAATTCCAAGATATAATTTTTCTTTTTCACTTAATTCTCTCAGGAGTATACAGTACAGTTTACCAGAGGCTACATTCTGTGTGATATTGCATAGATTGAATGCAAAAGCAGAAAGAAATGCAGCTGTCTTCTATTAAGCTAGATAATAAAGAGATCCATAAAAATGAAAAACAATGTCACTCTTCAGAGTAGATTTTTATTTTTTAATTTTATTTATTTATTTTTTTAAAGATTTTATTTATTTATTTGACAGACAGAGATCACAAGTAGGCAGAGAGACAGGCAGAGAGAGAGGAGGAAGCAGGCTTCCTGCCTAGCAGAGAGCCTGATGTGGGGCTGGATCCCAGGACCCTGGAATCATGACCTGAGCCGAAAGCAGAGGCTTTAACTCACTGAGCCACCCGTGCCCCCCAGAGTAGATTTTTTAAAAAATATATAGTTATCTATAATTTAAAACGCTATTTATGCTAACTCATGATGTGCTTACTGTTATTTTAAAATAAATGAAAAGGTCGCTATTTTAAAATTTTCTGTTTTAATTTCCAATACAGTAAATGACAGCAATGCAGTAAATAACCTAGAGAAACAAAACTTTTTCAGGGTCTTCAGTAATTTTTAGGAGTGGAAAGACGTCACAAGACCAAACAGTTTGAGAACATTTGCTCAAAAGTGATACACTCCAATGTTGGTTAAAAGAGAAAAAGTTTCCACTCCGACTTTGCTATATTCCCTACATTGTTACTCCCTGCCCATCATAGTGGTGTCAGAAGACTGAAATTGCTCTCAAACGCTTTTCTAAGCTTGCTTACTTCTAAACCATGCCTCATTTCCAAATAAAGAGGACTGATATTTCTTACCTGTGCTCGACAGTTTCCTACGGGAGGAAGGGATCTGGAAAGTTTGAGATCTCTTTCTTTTCTTGAGGCTGTGGAGATGGGAAAAGGTGGCAGTCCCTTCAGCAGCTGAAGCCAGCAGCTGGGAATGCAGAAATCTGCTTTGGAAAACAGAGCGAGCTGGTTGTCAGTTCTAATAGCCATCTAGGAGGAGACCAAGCCTCTGGGGGAGGAGACCAAGCGACTGAGAGAAAGGAGGAAGAAGGTGGAGGGAGGAGACTTTTCTGGCACGCTTTGAACCCCGCCTTCAAATGTGGGCTCTTGCCTAGGGCAATAGAACTTGCAGTAATGTCAGAGAATATGGGTACTTCTTTTAATGTAAAATCACTATTTTAATGAAATAATTTCTTCTGTAAAAGTTGGAGTTCTGGCCCTCCCAAAGCTTGTGCCTCTTTCAGAAGTACTGTACTTCCAGGCTTCCCGCTTTTTAAAAGTCTTGTGTGTGTGTGTATGTTGTTGCTGTTGTTTAGAATTACTTATTTTAGAGAGAGAGAGCATGGGTGGGATAGAGGGAGAGAATCTCAAGCAAACTCCCCCACTGAGCAGGGAGCCCAACAGGGGTGGAGGTGGGGGGCTTGATCTCATGACCTGTGAGATCATGACCAGAGCTGAAACCAAGAGTCAGATGCTTAACCAACTGAGCCACCCAGGCGCCCTGTTTTGAGACTTTCTATTCACACTTCAGCACAAAAGTTCTTCCTTATCTTGCAGTGCTGAATAATCAGCCCTATTAGAATAACCCTTATAATGTAATAATAGCACCTAAAATGTAACTTTAAAAAGGCAGAGTAAAATATTACAGCCTTGAAAATAATTAGCAGAACAAAGTTCCTTGGACAATTTTTTCTTGAACATGTGCTAAATTGTATTACCTTGCTAGCAAGGGAATTAGCAAAGTGACTTTCTGTTTTTGCTTTTATTTTTTTGGCCAGTATAGAGCCTGTATAGAAACAGAGAGGTTTTAGAATTAGGAAGCAAAATGCTTCCATAAGTAGCTAGTTGGGTGTTTTTTTTTTTTTTTTAACAAAATAGCGTTTTTATTTTATAAGGTCATAAATACATCACATCCACAGCAGTGATTTCAAAGGAAGCCTGTGGTGGGATGGTCGGAGCTGCTTGGTGCAGAGACTACCAGAAGAAGAAAAATCACACATTTAAGAAGTATGTGATAAGAATACACACATGATTGAAATTGAACTAACAGATTTCCATCCTCTAAATATAGTGTATGAAAGCATGAAATGGAGTCCAACAGTGATCAGAAGCAGAGCACCAGACAAATTAATTTTAAATGGCCCATTCTGGATGATTTCTCTCCAACTGTAAAGATGTAGAATGCACAATTTACCCATTTCTTAGTTTGGGGATAAACATTTTTTTGATACAGAGCAATTCAGATGTCTTCATGTCCTGCCTATTTCACAGGATTATTTGTGAAGATTAAATGAGATGAAGATAACCCTTTGAATATTTTAAAGCACTAGACAACTATAACTTTCCACACACTCTCACTTATTCTTACACATTTAGTTTATGCAATGGAGACAACATTTTAAAAATAAAATATAATGTCTCTGGTGTTCTCTTAATCTGGTGTAAACATTTATGTATTAGGTGGAATTATTTTTCCTTGAAATATTTTACGAACTAGGTAACTATCTCGTTAGATATCATACAATGTGAATAGAAGAGGAATAGATCAGTATTTCCCAGACTTTTGGGTTTAATGGACTATAAAGAGTAATGACAATAATGATAATAATGCAGAAGAGATAAACACCGAGTGGGCAACTTTATATTTTGTCAAGAAAGAGCATTAAATAACTTAAAAATGTTTATATTTTTATTTCATGAATGACCACTTTAACACCAAAAAAGAAAAAAAATCAAGAAGTACATAATACCAGAGTAAAGGACAATTCTTTCAAGCAGATGGTATGGCTTTATGAAAAACTCATTACTTTTCCCCCTCATTTTACACACTTGGTAAAAATTTCAACACAGATTGTTATCAGTCCTCAAACAGTGCCTGGGATCCTATAAAGACTGTCAATAATAATTCCCTAATTATTTAGTCTAGTCTTGTTAAATGATTTATACATCACAGTATTAGCAAATCAAGTTAAACTCAGTACCTATTTTCTGGGAACTTACTTAAAACAAATGACTTTCTCACAAGGAGCCAAAAAATAAACATACACAGATAAGTCTTTATGTCAACTAACACCGAGATAAACCAAAGGGGAAAAATCTTGTTAACTGTAGTTTGCTAAGGTGCAAGACTGTGTACCTGAAATTTATGGACGATGTTACTGACCTTTGTTTTATGAGGTGATATTTTTTTCCTTCCACATCAACTAACTGTGCATAACCTTAGAATGTCTGAAATTGCAGGTCAAAGTCGCCACATGAAAGCACTGCAATGTGGGCCATGTATGTTAGAAGGTATTTTTTTAAAAGCTGCCAATTAAGGTGACTAAACCTATTGACATCAGGAAAGGAATCTTCCAGAAGGGCGTGATTCTTAGAGTGTGGTTGCACCAGAGAAAAAAGAGGCGAAGGAATGGAGGTCTGGGTCTGGAAGTTGCGCCTGTGAGCGAGGGGAACTCTGGCTTCCTTCAAACTTCCTTCAAACAAGCCATCTGGAACACGATATAAGTTTTATTTGAGTAGTAGTGTCGGGTGTCCCATTTTGTGTTCCTTTACTGACATTGCAAGTGGGTGGGACACACCCCATCCAGCCTCTCCTAAGCAATTCTTATTTTTTCCTGTGAGACTAGTCTCCGATTTTTCCCCTCTTCTCCACACACTTGGAGGCAAGGAGAGATGTTTGTGTCACAGGTAACAAGTCCAGGAGAACAGCGGGAGACCAAAAGAAGAAAGCCACCTCTCTGCGAAATGCCAGAGGGTTCCCGGAGGGGCGCCAGAGCCTGCGCAGCATGTCATGTGATTCACGTGACTCACGCGCTGACTGCCGGGAGTCCGTGGAGACTGCGCACTCGAGTGCGGGAACCCGGTATCTTCATTCCCGCGCTTTCGCTGAGGAGGAAGGTCACGACGCCATGTAGTAGACTGGGCTTGGGGTGGGGCTGGAGGGATGCGCGCACTTGAGAGTGAGAAACCGGGCAGGGAGAGGATGGATGGTTCCTCTCAGGGATCTTAGTGGGGGATTAAATACAAGTAGGGAGGAAAAGACAGCGGGGAGGGAAGTGAGAAAAAAGGTAGGTGAAATGGTCCCAGGGGCCCCCTAGGCGTTGAGAAGAAAGAGAAGACTAGGCGAAAGAAATTGCGTAAGGTGCAGGGTCATTGCTTTATAAAGTCTAGGTCACCAGAGCATTGGATTGCGTGGCCGACGTTAGCGTCTGCGAATGAGGTGTCCCAGGAGGAGCCCCAGCCTCTTGACCGAGCCTGGCTTCAGCGGGGGGCCTTATTTTATGACAGAAAAAAATGAGTTTATTTTGCAGAAACAGAGTTACCTAACTGTAGAAGTTTTATTTGCTATACACGCACATTCTGTTACTCTGAGCGAGGAGAGAAGAGGTGTAGAAGGAAAACGGAAGAGAAAAAGGGGAAGGGAGAAGAGAACAGCTCTCACGTTGGCTTGCTTCTCTTTTGGAACTTCCCAAGGCAAAGTGAGCAGACGGTGTGTGT
>ML103649.1:39831-57094 GCA_003697995.1 Taxidea taxus jeffersonii | reverse complement strand
TGCTATTACAGTACTTAGATGCTGGAAACATAGGGGCAGCAGTGTGGGAGCACTACGGGGAATTTCTTATTTACTATTTGTTGTTGCTATCTTTCTGTCTTATTTATATGAACGTATGACTAATCAGATTCACTACAGTTATCCAGGCCATCATAGTTTCTGCAAAAAACCAGAAAAAACAAAAAACAAAGTAAATTGATAATTGAGTATAGACAGGCTCCTCATCGTTTAAGACATAAGGGCTATCCCCTTGTGTTTCTACGTTTTTTCTTTGTTTAAACGTAATCTTTCAGATTCCTAGGGAAATGATTTTCAGAGTTTATGGGAGAGTATTTTAAGAGTAAAATTCGATGCTATATTAAGGTAAGATAGGGCAGTGGAAACTCAGACATGAAATCTTAGTTCTAGTCTGGTTCAGTTTTACTTGTTTGAACCTGATCAACGATCTCTGCCTCTGTTTTCACAACTGTGAAAAATGATATTGAATTAGATAAACTATAAGATATATTTTAACATTAATATTTTTTGAAAGTAGAGAAATCTTAAATTCTGAAACAGGCACAAATGCCTAAGAGACTAGTTTGGCTGAGGGAGTAGATGAAAATCACAGGAACAGTAGGTTGGCCCCAGGTGATGTAGGGACTTTGGGTGGCCATATCATGGAAATTGAACTCGTTCTGGAGCAATGAATAGTGGGAAGGTTTTTGAGTTAAGGGAATATGGTAATCAATTTTGAAAGATTGCCCAAACAGCAGTTGATAGGATGGAATAAGGCAGGGAGAAAGTGAGTAGTTCAGATAAGTGATAAATAATGGGAGCCTAAAAGAACAATGAGAGCCTGAAATAAATTGGTGGGACTGGAAAGAACGGGAAAGGCTCAAAAAAGCTGTAGCATGGAATTTGTACTTATATTTGGCGTTCCTCTAAACCTTGCAGCTCTTGCCTCCAGAATATGATGACAAGTCACATTTTAAAACCTGATACTAGAAATTGCAAGAGACCGAGAGAACTGGAGGTAATCCATATGCTCCTGGAGACTTAATCTTTGGTTTCATTTTTTATACTTCTCAAATTTTTTTTCTACTTAAGAAAATTCTGTTGATGAATGAAATATGTTTTCATATTCCCGAAGTGGATTGTCCCAGCAGGAACTATGTTGACTCCATCTGCTTTTTCACCAAATAATATAGGCCTTCAAGAAACTATTGGGAGATGAAATTTCTTTGTTGTAATTCATGATGGAGAAACAGAAATGGCTTCATGCCTATGTGAAACATAGGATTTTAAGTGATTGTTTTGCTCTAAAAAGTAGGATACCTAGGTACTATAGTTGCTGATATTTTTTAATTAAGAGCGCTGTATTCTGCCCTTCTTCACTACTCCATCTGTTTGCATTTGGGACATTATTTGCTTCCTTTTAAAGATTATGTTATCTTACAAAGTTTTGCAAGCATTTAGCTATTGTCTAAATGAAAGTTTTACTGTATTGCTATGGAAACATCTACCAGTTCAAGATACAGGAAACTTTTTAATCAAGGAATTAATATATTCAAAGTCTAATGTGAAACCGAAGCAAAATTTAGTATGTTCAACAGGGTGCTTGTTAGGCCTAAAAGTTTTCTTGATAATAAAATTTCAAATGATTCATTAGGACATGAATGCATATAATTTCTAGCATGTTTGCTTTTTTCCTGAAAGATGTTTTATTTGCCTTTTTGGGGGACAGAATACATATTTCCTAAGGATCTTGTTGACTATTTATCTGTTTTCTTTACTTTCTTCTATTAGCCTCAAATGCCAGATAGTCCACAACTGTCTTCTCTTGGAAAATCAGATTCCTCTTTCTTGGAAAGCTCTGGACTATTTTATAAAGATGAATCCCTGGAGAAAGATTTGAATGGTGATATATCAAATGCATATATTTCTAAATATTGATTTTATAACACAGAAAGTTTATAGTTCATAACTTAGTAATTTTTTTTGAACAGATATGAGCAAGGAAATTAATCTAATGTTGTCTACATATGCAAAGATCTTAAGGCAAGTACCTATAGCATATACTCTTGAGTCTTTCTCTTAGAAATAATTTTTTTCTGGAAACTCCATAATGAGAAGTTTAGTTCAGTGGCTGCAAACCTATCCAGTAATTGTAATTTCAGAGTTTTTTATTCTGCCTTAGTTTTTTAGTATATGTGCTGCCCAAGCGAGGACTCTATCTTAGTTTTTTATAATAAATTAGCTGGTTATTTTCAAAGAATAACCCCACCTTTTACATGAAACATCCTTTGTTTTGTTATTACCAGAGCTAAAGACTAGGCTGGATGTATTTTGGTCTCTAATAAGATGATCTAACATTTAACATTGTATGAAAATACTTATTTGAGAAAAATGCCATTTTTGAAGTTAATGCTAATAAGAGTGATATTAAAGAATAATATATTGAAATATTTAAATATTATGTCTATTTGAAGACTGAATTTAATATTTTATTGGCCTGAGATTATCATGTTTATAAGGTGCTCATTTTTGTTGTTGTTTTGTTTTTTTAAAGATTTTTTTTTTTTTTAAGCTACTGGACAAACATTGTGTTTGGATGATGGTTTATTTGGTTGTTAAAATAATGTATATAGTTTAATATTAGAATTATAATATATTATAAGATACATAGTCTGCAGTGTCAGGAGACTGAATAGTCAAAAATATTTACACGACTAATTTAACTTTTACTGAAGACTTTCTAAATTAATGAAGCTTTTTGATGTGCAAAGCTATTTAAATGAAGTAGCTAACAAGTATAACATAATAAAGAACATCACTATGAAAGTGTCACTAGACATTCTAACTAGTTTAATGTAAAACTTTTTTTTCCTCATTAGTGAGAGAGCAGCAGTAGATGCATCTTATATTGACGAGCTAGATGGACTCTTCAAAGAAGCCAATACTATTGAAAACTTTCTAATACAAAAAAGAGAGCTCCTGAGACAGAGGTTTACAGTGATTGCAAACACACTGCACAGATAAAATTGTGTACTTAAAATAAGCTGAGAATTTAAGCCCATTGTTGTTGTATTAAAAGAATGACATTTATGCTCTGAAAGCTCTCTAGTTGTTAAAGAAAATGTGTGCTGCCTTAAACATAGAAGGGGAGAGTCCTTGAATTTCTTTTCTAGATTTAAAAGGGGCTTTAGACTGGACATTAATATGAAGTATGTAGCTTTTTTTTTTTGAGGGTTAAATATTTGGCATATTTCATAAAAGTGTAAAGTATTTTAATTACATATAGATTCTTTTTTTCCTTAAACTTCCTAGCCTTTCTTAAAATCCTAAAAGAAGACTCAGTGAGTTAATTTGATAATATTTAACAGTATTGCATTTTTTCTTTTAGAATACTCTGTCTAAATAGCAGATAGCTGTGGAGATAGTTTAAAAATGTTTTTCATGGTCAGTATTATAAAAAAACAAAAACCTCAAGGTAATTTGTCCAGTTTCACAATATGTAATAAAATATGACTAAGGTATTGCTATTTAATGTTACCATTTGATTATTTTCGCTATTAGTTATTATATATGACTAATAAAAGTTCTTGGTTTAAAATTTTTTTCTTGTGGTAAAAGTGATAAAATAAAAATGAGAAATTACTAACCAGAACCTTACATGAGTTGGCTTTTTTACATATCAACCGTGTCAGTGATGCAGTTAATAAATTATAGTTAGAGCCTTAGCAACTATGTGGCATGGGACAAAAATTAGTGATCGAGAAGTAAAAAGATTGCCTTACCAACAAGGTAACCTTGGTGAGTCATTTCAAACCTATTATAAATTGAATAATTTGAATTTCAATTAGAGGATCTCTAAAACTCATCTAGCTTAAAAAAAAAACCTCTTAAAAAATGTTGGAAGGTACTGCTATGATTTTATTGAAGACTTTTAATATGTTGTATAATTCTGTATGATAACTATTAGATGTGATAACTCTATTAATCAGGTTTTAAAAATCACAGCACACATTTTTCAGTCATATAGATAATTCAATCTATTTTATGTATATTTTACCAATATAAGCAATCACAGATTTGTACATATTTATAAATGGCACCACAGGGAATTTGGTATTCCCTTGGTGTGTAGCATATTTGCCTTGCTACCTTCTAAATGTTAAAATCTCATTTGATAAATAAAACAGCAGTCAGATTACTATTTTAAAGCATGTATACCACATTACATAAATACTTATACAAGAAAAGATTGAAAACATTAAAATAAAATATTAACTAAAAATACTGGTTAAGTGGGAAAAAGTAGGTTTGCAGAGGTATATGCTAATGATGCAGGGTAGGTTGGAGGTCAATGAAGTAACAATTAGTATTGGAATTTTAAAATACTAAGTGTAAACAGAAGACTATATTTGAGTTGATATGACATGTCGCCTTGAGTTTGAGTTATTCTGTTAACTTACAGAATTTTTTAGTGTTCTAAATACAAAGATGTCTCTACTGACACATCATAATTAAATGTTCCTGAGTTATTTTTTTCTAAACATTTATTAACTAATGAGAAAGACAAGCTAACATTCTTTCAGAGTGCTTTTCATAATATGCTTGTTATATCTTGATGGTGTCACCATTGTTCAACATGTGATTCTTTCCTATGCTGGTTCAGAGAATTGGTTTGATCATTTCATTTGATATGATTAAGACTAGGGAACTGATTTTTAGTCACAATATGTTTACTGGTCAGAACAGCTACATCCTAGGATAAAAGTTCTTGAAAGCCAATAAGACTGATTTTTTATCAAATTTTGACGTCTTTGGTACCATCCACATAAACAATAATCATCTCTGAATAGTTAACAACTGCAGATATGCTATTGCCCTTTACTTTACACTTCTAATACTCATTTCAATAAAATTTCACAAGTTTATAAGTTATTTCTCACTGTTTACCAATAAAAATAGATATTGAATGTCTTTGTACATCAAAACCTGCTAGGCACTATGGGGAATAGAGAATAGTTTAAGGTACTGTTTGTTCTCCCTTCCGACAGTTGTCAGCACTCCTTTCTCGAAATATACTTACATGTCTTTGCTAGGAAGACATGATAGGTAAACGTTAAAAGTGTGTCTGCAGTGCTAGTTAACTCCTTTTGGTGGAAGTTACTAGAAGATGTTTGTAAAGGGGTCAGAGAGGTAATGCAATGGGTTTTTGATAAGGAAAGAGGGAGGATATTTCAGACGGGAAAGTTTGTTAAAATGGCACTGAAGAACAAAAATACATGGTATGTTAGACAAGCTTTTTCCTGAGCTGAAAATTCACAAAGGGCAATAGTGCATCATCTCAACTGCTGGAGAGCAGGGACTGAATTTTGTTTCCTTATGTTCTTAATTTGTAGCACAGTATTTGATGTACTGGTGCTCAAAAGTGTTTGTTAAATTAATAAAAATATACATGATTATATGTTTATTAAGGGCATACCTTCACAGAGCCTTATTCATACTAGATTGTCAGAAACTGTTTTGTAAATTATATACATGGAAAAGAAAAGGAGGGATGAAATGCTAGAAAGCAGAGGGGCAAAAGATGGAAAGGTAGGTGTGGCCAGATTGTAGAGTCCTTTGTTGATAGACTACAATTGGACTTTATTCTGTAAGAAAAGAGATGTGACTCTTTCAGAGGCGAAAGGTGGCATAATGAAACTGAGCCATGATCAGGGCGCTTAACTGTAATGTGAGAAGAGGTTTGAAAGAAGAAAGTTTAGAAGAGAGACCACTATTGGTGGTCCAATTTCAGAATTTCAAACAGCTACTTATCATAGGTTGGTAATTGCGATACTTCTGGAAATGCGACCAACCGGGAGAGATTGCAGGTTCTGGAAGCCCTGCCCCTTGTCTGCCCTCCCTGGCTTCCTCCCCCATTCCCTCCTATTCTGTCAGTGAGCCAAGGACAGCCCAGGAAGTAAGTGGGAGGTTTTGGAAATCCCAGGATCTGCTGCTGCTAAATTCAGTACCAGAATGTTTTTTCAGACCTTTCTCCATTTTGTCAGCAACCTTTCTACAATTGCAGTGGGCTTTCTTTCTGTGGTAGTACACTGGATCCCAGGTAGGGGATTTGCCCCCCCCCCCCTCCTCTTCTTAGCAGCTCAGGCTTCTAATTCTGTGCCTCTTTCTGAAGAGTACTGGGGGCTTCTAAAGCTTTTCAGGGTAGCAGATGCAGCAATACCACAGAGCTGGGAGTTAAGGAAGAATGAGTCAAGATTTGTTTACCTGTCAGGGAAGCAGTCTTGTATTTATATATTTTGTATAACATATGGGGCAGGATTCAGGGTGTAGGGATTCTCTTGGATCTGCAATAGGAAGAATAATCACTATTTAGACCCTTCTCAATTGAAAATCACTGCTACATGTCCTAATGTAAATGTTTGGTTCTTCTGTTTGCATTCTGGGCTACTGCCTTAAATTCTTAAATTCTGGAATTTTTTGGTTTTAGAGCTTTCTATTAAAGCCACTATTGTTACATGATTTTATTTCCTGAAATTGGCTGATTTTGAGTTATCAAACATCCTACTAATACGCACTATAAACTTTAAAATTCTATAATTCAATAATTCAGTGCTTGCAGTATGCAAGGCAGTGTTTTTAGGTACTTGCGTGGGAGTAGAAACAAGTGATCTTTTACTCAAGGAATACCAGTAGTAGAGGTTATAAATTGTATTCATCTTTATTGCACGAGAGAGAGTAAGATGAGTGCCATAACAGAGCCGAAATAGGTGCTGTGTGAGTTCAGACTAAGGAGAATCAGTTCTTGCTATAGGAAATGGGAATGTTGTGTTTAAGAAGTGGGTATTAGGGGCACGGATCTTGAGTGATCTTGAAGGATGAGTAGGGTAAGTGAATTTCACCTGGAGGAGATGGGAAATATCCTAGGCGAAGAGAAGGATATAATTATGATGAAGAGGAGAGAATGAGGAGTGGTTTAGTTTGGCTGGAGTGGAAGGCATTAGTGAGGGGGGGATCTGGACAGGTAAGCTGGTGTGAGATTGTACAGTGTCTTCAGTGCCTGGCCAAGCAGTTTAGACTTTACCTGGTAGACAGTGAGGAGTCATTTGTGAAGGCTTTTGGAGGATTATTTGATATAATCAGATCTGTACTTAGGAAGATTAATTTAGTAGCATTACTTCCCAAATTTTTTCACATCATAGCACACATAGAAAATGACAATATTTTTACCTCACACTGAAGTAAATTGGATGGGGTCTGGAGCCCCATGTGCTGTTTAGGGCTGGAAGCAATTGGCTTGTGGTCTCTAGCCATCTCAAGGGATAAAGGAATCAAGAGGCCTAACTGTTTGGAGGCTCCCATAGTAGAAAACTTCCCTGTTTTCTCCTTCCAATTAAGAGATTTTGATAATATCATCTAAGAGGTTGGGCGGGCCTAAATTAGGATAGTAGAAAGGGCATGACTGATGGGTAAGAGAAGTTGAAGCACTGATGCTGAGGAGGACAGGTTCAGGCTGGAAGAAAAATTGAGGGCTGCCCAGGTGGTGTGGACTAGCACAAATCTTTGCAAAGGATTTGCCTAAGGCACCCTTGTAAACTTCTGAGCCTTAGTAATTTATACTGCCACCCCCCCTATATCATCCCTGTAGCATTCTCTCCCTGGCCCTGTCTAGATATAGTCAGAATTTAACCACTTAGTGAATGTGAGGGGACAGTGAAGAAGAGGAATTCAAGGCCCACAGAGATTTTGAAGCTAGGTGATTTAGCAGATGGGAAAAATGGATTTGGAAAGGTGAAAATGAACAGTTCTCTTTTGACATGTTGAGAGTCACTTGCAACAAGTACTTGGTGAAATTAAGGGACTAGATGAGACTACCAAGGAGGGTGTGCTGAGATTATAAAGAGTCCAGGTTCAAGGGCAGACTCAGGAGGTGATAAGGGGAAGAGGAGCTTATTAAGGGAATTAACATGTAGAAATTATCTACTACCATATTTAGTTATGACAACAAACATAAATGGGAAGTATTGTCCTTCTTTCATCCCTATTACCCCCATTATCACTGAAAAACTTGAGGCTCAGAGTGATTAGTAACTTACCAAGGTTGTCAGCTAATAAGTGAAGCAAACAAAGAGGGAGCAAGGAAGTTAGACAAGGGCAGTGTTTTCAGGAACCAAGAATAGAAAGGGGTTTAAGGAGGTATAGATCCTCATAATATCAAGTACGGTGGAAGTTTTGAAGAGTATATAAAAAAACTGCCAATAACATGCTATGAAGTACAGTACATATAGACATGTAAGTTGTTTTCTAAAATGTTAAGTGTTTTAAATTCATGAATCTCTATTCAGACAAATGTCCAGTCAGGGTATTCAATTTAATTCTACTTAAGTGAGAGGACTAAAATAACTGACCTCAGGATATTTATTTTAATGTAAGAGGAGAGTGAGATGAATATGCATAATATAACTAAAAGTAGTAAGATAAGGGTATCAAAACATACTCTTTATACCTCTAATATCGTGGTTCTCAAATTTTCATATGCCTAGGAATACTTGCTTGCTTTATCCCCCAAATTCTGATTAGGTCCAAGGTAGAGTCCATAAATCTGCATTTTAACAGTAATACCACGTATTTTTGTTCCAAGTAGTCTTCAACCATACTTAGAGAAACAGTGCTCAAACAAGACACTGATTACAGTATAAACGGTCTGTTTGTATGTTCATTTACATCAGGTTTGAATACTTTTTATCCCTGAATAAATAATTTGAAGGAAGATGATACTACATCTTGTCAATCATTAAGAGCTATGTAAATAATGATAGCTAACATTTTTGAGCATTTACTATGTTCTAAAAACTTTACATAACTTATTTTTTAAAAGATTTTATTTATTTATTTGTTATAGAGAGAGAGAGAGAGAGAGCGAGCACAGGCAGACAGAGTGGTAGGCGGAGGCAGAGGGAGAAGCAGGCTCCCTGCCAAGCAAGGAGCCCGATGTGGGACTCGATCCCAGGACGCTGGGATCATGACCTGAGCCGAAGGCAGCTGCTTAACCAACTGAGCCACCCAGGCGTCCCTATCCTATTTGTTATTTATAACCTTAGAAGTAATAAGAATTATTATTATCCTCACCTTAGAAAGGAGGAAATAGAGCACAGAGCGGTTGCCTTGCTCAGGGCTATTTATTTGAAAAATGGCAGATCCCAAGCAATTTGGAGCCCGGCAGAACCGGGGACAGTACTCTTATTAAATATTACACTACATTTCCTCATAAAGGAGGTAGCATTTAAGATAGAATTTGAACAATAATAGCATTCCTTAGGGATAGATTAGTCAATTTTATTTGGGAAAGCAGGAAATAGTTGGGATTGACTGAATTGTTATGTATAGGAAAGTAGAAGGAATCATGTACTCTAAACTGAATTTTATAAAGATTTGAAAGAAATGAGATAATAGATATAACATTGTAAAATATTTTGCTAAAATAATGCAAAATCTCACTTCTTCAGAGGAATAGTGTCTCTGTGTGTGTTAGTTTTTCTAGTTTAGGCTCTATATTATTGTTAAAATTTTATGAAATAAAATGAAGCTCTGTCTAATTAACTTCATATCTGACCACCCCTCTGTGTTAGGCAACACTGCCTTGTGAACACCAAATAAATACGAAATAAAAGGGATAATTTTCAGCTTCTTATAGAATAATGATTTTTTTCTTCCTGTGGCTTTTTGAACTTCAGGTAATTTCAGACCAGGTATCACTGCATAATTCAGTTCATGACACCTTTCTTCTGAAAATGCCATGCAAGTTCATGCATATGTCATTAAAATGGAAGAAACTGAATTACATCCTACTAAATTCTCATAAGTTGCTGTAAAATCTTTGGCATCCCATTCTGGTTAATATAATTAGGATAGTGATGAATAGTGGTCATTTTTTATCATTACAACGAGGTTGCTTTTAGCACATCTAAGGTTAATACGTAGATTCAGTCTTTTGAAAAGAGGAGCATTGTTCAACCAGGAAAAATGATAATAATACATTCCTGAGTTAATTCTTAGGCAGATTTGTACAGCAAGAATACCAAAAAAGGAATTGTTGTAGTTCAAAAAATGGAGAACCAGGGAGGTGACAGTTTGAGAATGAGGAAGGAGAGGAATTTGGAGACTATATTTGGTGTTGGGTTTACTTTTCCCCTACCAGTAGGTAAGAATATTGTCTATGGAGAAACAGATATCTTATATAATTTTTTTTGTGCTCTTGATTTCCTCTTCACAGTTTTGAAGAAATACATGGAAGGTACTGATCAGAAGAAGGCAGTGTTCGGTAAGCGTGAGGGGCTTCCATGTATTACACCACTGCTAACCACGGTGGAGGAGACGCCACAGGTGGTCTCTGCTCAAGTCCGAGGACATTTTCCCAAGTGGCTCAGTGGCTGTCTACTTCGAATTGGGCCTGGGAAATTCGAGTTTGGGAAAGACAAGTAAGTCTTGATTTTGGAGAACAATTTGGATTTTTTAGTATGGCTGGTTCTATGCAATAGGCATTAAATCTGTTTTCTCTCTAAGGCTAACATTGTTATGTAGTCCCTTTGATTACAGGTGAAAAAATTGTAGTTTACAGGAAAAAAAAAAGATAGAGACTTAATTCTGGGGAAAAAAAAGTCCTGACTTTTCTGCTTTGCAGAATGTTATGAATTTGTCATCCTCTGAGGGCTTATGCCAAAAGAGAAGTGTCAGGAACTGTCCATATGACTACCGAGCTCTGTTTCACCACAAGTTCCTGAAGGAAGAAGCAATGTCTTCACCTCATACACCTCCCCTACCCAGTGCTCCCCAGACACAATGGCTCTTTCAGTTCCTCAAACTGGACACATTTGTTTTTGCTCAGGGTCTTGGCATCGGCTCTCTATCTTCCCAAGTCTGATTCTTGTCATTCAGATATCAGCTCAAGTCTCATGTCCTTTGAGCATCTCTGATCCCCAAATCTAAAAATGCTATTATTAATTATAATACATATTGGGGCACCTGCATGGCTCAGTCAGTTGAGCATCTGACTCTTGGTTTCTTGGTTTTTGGCTCAGGCCATGATTTCAGGATCCTGAGATTGAACCCATTGATGGGCTTGGCACTCAGCTCAGAGTCTGTTTGTCCCTCTCCTTTTACTCCTCCCCTTGCTTGTGAAATAAATAAAGTCTTTTAAAAAAATGGTATTACCTGTTTTAATTCTCTGCATAGCACTATCAAATGCCTAGTATTTTTTTGTTTGTGTATTGACTGTGTTCCTCCAGTAGAATATAAGTTCCATGTAAGCAGAGAACTTTTCTTGTTCACCCTAAATCCCCAGTATCCAGGGGGTGACCTGTAAATAGTTCTCAATAAATATGTGTAAATAAATGAAAACACCAATAACTCTTAAAGTATATTATTTCTCTTTACATTTAATTAGGGACATGAAGTGATGTAAAGAAACCCCTATAGTAAGGAAGGAGTCATCTTTGTTTTAAACATTTTTGAATATTAAAACTTTTTCTCATTTTAGAAGTTTTTTCTTGTATAAAACTTTCTGAAATATAGAACAGAGCGGAGGGAAATGTGGACCACATCCTCTGTTAGCACTTTGGTGTATTTCCTGCTAGTCTTTGCCCCATTTTATAGATTGGTTTTAAATAATTACAGTCATACTGTACATAGAGTTTTTTAATTTAAGTATAATTGACATAACATTATATTAGTTTCAGGTGTACAACATAATGATCTGATGTTTGTATGTGTTGTGAAATAGTCACCACAGTAAGTCTAGTTAACATCTGTCACCAGACGTATTTACAAAAAATGTTTTCTTGTGATGAGGACTTTTAAGATTTATTCTCTTAATAACTTTCAAATATGTAATATAGTATTATTGACTATAGTCACCATACTGTATATTACATTCCCGTTACTTATATTTATATTTATACCTTTTGATGTCTTTCACCCATTTCATCTACCCTTACCCTTCCCTCCTCCCATATTTTGCAACCACCAATCTGTTCTGTGTATCTATGAGCTTGGGCTTTTTTGTTTTTTGTTTGGTTTTGTTTTGTTTTTGAAGGTTCCGTATATAAATGAGATCACATGCTTTTGGAGTTAGTGTTTTGATTTTCTTCAGATAAATACCCAGAAGTAGAATTACTGGATCATGTGATAATTCTGTTTTTAATTTTTTGAGGAACCTCCAATACTGTTTTCCACATGGCTGCACCAATTTGCATTCCCACTGACAGTGCATGAGAGTTCTCTTTTCTCAACATCCTCACCAACATTTGCTATTTTTCATTTCTTTGATACCACCCATCCTACCTAACTGTGAGGTGCTATCTCATTGTGTTTTTTTTTTTTTTAAAGATTTTATTTATTTATTTATTAGAGAGAGAGCACAGGCAGACAGAGAGGCAGGCAGAGGCAGAGGGAGGAGCAGGCTCCCTGCCGAGCAAGGAGCCCGATGCGGGACTCGATCCCAGGACGCTGGGATCATGACCTGAGCCGAAGGCAGCTGCTTAACCAACTGAGCCACCCAGGCGTCCCTCATTGTGGTTTTGATTTACATTTCCATCATGATTAGTGATGTTGCACATCTTTTCATGTGCCTCTTAGACATCTGGAGGTCTTCTTTGGGAAAATGTCTATTCAGATCTTCTGGCCATTTTTCAATTAGAGTGTTTATTTTATTTTTTATTTTTAAAAGATTTTATTTTATTTTATTATTATTTTTTAAAGATTTTATTTATTTATTTGACAGAGATCACAAGTAGGCAGAAAGGCAGGCAGAGAGAGAGGAGGAAGCCGGCTCCCTGCTGAGCAGAGAGCTGGATGCGGGGCTTGATCCCAGGACCCTGGGATCATGACCTGGGCTGAAGGCAGAGGCTTTAACCCACTGAGCCACACAGGCGCCCCTAAAAAACTTTATTTATTCATTCATTCATTCATTTATTTATTTATTTATTTATTTGATAGGGAGGTAGGGAGCGAGAGCACAGCAGGAGGAATGGCGTGCAGAGGGAGAGCAGCCTCCCTGCTGAGCAAGGATCCTGATGTGGGATTTGATCCCAGGACCCTGGGATCATGACCTGAGCCAAAGGCAGAAGTTTAGCTGACTGAGCCACCCAGGTGCCCAAGACTGTTTATTTTTTTGCTATTGAGTTGTACATTTTCTTTATGTTTTGGATATTAACTGATTTTCTTTTTGCTCTGATTTAAAACTTTCACACTATCATAAGCCTTTTTAATCCATGTTGCTATGAAATCTGAGTGACCATCATTTTTAATTTTTAATGGCTGAATGGGAAGGTGGTTTGGAGGCAGAGAAAAAGAAGGTGAATGAGTTGGCCTATAGATCCCCCTGGCCCTAATCAGCAGAGTTGTGCTTTTTTCTACTTAGGTAACTGTATTCGATGCAAGTTATAATTTGAAAAAAGATTCTAAGGCAAAAAGAAGGGAGAGGAGGAAGAGAAAAATGAAACTACCCATCCAGCCCTGAGAGAGTAACAGCCTCTTACAAAAGCATATGGTCTTTCATCTGCTGCTGAAGTAGTTCTAGTAAATTTTAAAACCAAGCAGCAGAGCTACTCAGGGCCTAGGCTTGCACTACAGGCCTCTTTAAGGATAAACATCTTCGTGGGAGAAGTGGTGGTGTGGCTGATCCCCGTGAATGTCTACTTTGTACTTTAAATCCATTTCTTCTGAGCCAGCAGTAGGCATTTATAGCAGGAACAGGGTCTGGCCATTCCCTTGGGTGTGAGGTACAAGTGCCTTCAGGTCAAAGAGGGGTTTGGTTTAGTGCTGGGCTCCCCAGATCAGACTTCTTGGGTGGGTAGAGTCCTAAAGCCAGGGTACCCCAACCTGCGAATGAGAGTAACCCCCCTCAGTCCTGAGTTTCTGGTCCCTTAGTGTGATACCATTCAGGAGTCTCTGTCTCCTGCAGACATAGTAGTAACAGGACAAAAGTCCTTCTTCAAAAATATTTTTTCAGTGATTTCATCCATGGTATCAATGATTGCATGCTTATCAGTTTTTATCAGATAAATAAATATAAAAATATTTTATATTTATATATAAATTAAAATATACTATATATTTATTTTTATATATGCATAAGGAAGGATATGGAGAAGTGCTTAGCACAGTCCTGGCAGGTAGTAAGCACTCAGAATATGGTAGTTACTCTCTTATTTGTACTTGGCCTATGCCTGTCACCCACAGATACCCTCAAACAGGCATCTCCCACCCAGCCCCCATCTCTTGTGCTCTAGCCCCTGTATTTTGCCAAATGGCTGTAGAACATCTTCACTCTGGTGTAAAGAGTAGAGTCTGATAGCTCAGACTCTTGTTCTAAACTGAAGTATTTGCTCCTCACATATTCTCCATCTCAGTGAAAGAAGTCTTTCCTTCAGATATAACTTTTTGTTTCTTCTCTTTTTGTCACTGCTTTTATCCCATCAGCCACCTGACTTGTTTCTGGAATTTGTCCTTTTCTAATTATACTGCTTCAGTTCAGGTCCTTATAATCTCTCACTTGAATTATTGCCTGGTCTCCTCATTGGTTTCTCTGAATCTGAATGCTCCTCGTTCTATCCCGTGTTCTACTGTGTGTCCAGAGTGTGTGCAGGTCTCACTGTTGTACCCTCCTGTTTCAAAACTCCACACATTGCCATTGAAGGTCTTTGAGCTTTAAGTCTAAGTGTGGATTGGTCTTGGGCTGACCTATTTCTCCACCATCATCACCGGCCACTGAAGGCTCTGCCCACACACGAATTTGTTAGCTGCTGTTCCTCCAGGATACCATATGCCTTCAGTGCTCACTCTTCCCTCCTTCTTCCCACCCTCCCTCCCTCCCTCCTTGTCTTCCTCCATCCTTCCTTCTTTCTTTGTTTTGTTTTGTTTTCTTTTTCCTTTTCTTTCCCTCCCTCCCTTCCCTCCCTCCCTCTCTTCTTCCTCCCTCCTTCCTTTCCTTTCTCTGTTTATTTCTCTGTTTGTATTTCTTTCTCTCCTTTTTCCTTTCTTTCTTTCTTTACCACCTCTCCCTAGGATGCCTTTTTCCCCTTCTCCACCTGGCAGACATCCTTAGGGAACCAGACAAATGTCTCCTTTCCTCTAAATCCTTCCCTGATCCCCACATCCTTCCATCCTGTTGCTCCTTCTGTGCACAGATAGTATTTTTATTTATTTATTTTACAGATAGTATTTTTTTTTTAAAGATTTTATTTATTTATTTGTTAGAGAGAGAGAGCGAGTGAACACAGGCAGACAGAGTGGCAGGCAGAGGCAGAGGGAGAAGCAGGCTCCCTGCCAAGCAAGGAACCCGATGTGGGACTCGATCCCAGGACGCTGGGATCATGACCTGAGCCGAAGGCAGCCGCTTAACCAACTGAGCCACCCAGGCGTCCCTACAGATAGTATTTTTTAATGTTTGTCTGTTGTCTCAGAAAACAACTTTATGACATATTTATGTGCCTGTAAGCGCTGGTCTTAGCATAAGCCAGAAGAATAGTAGGGGCTCAAGAAAAATTGATTGGTTTGAGTAAATGAATGTCTGAAATTATAGGGTCTAGAAAGATCTTATGAGATGGAATCTAACAAGTTGAAGATCATTAAAGGTATATGTAGAGGAAGAGAAATTTTACATGCACAAGGATGAAAGTAAGGTGGTTTAACAGCAAAATGTGTTAAAAGTCACTTAGAGGTTTTGGTTGACAACTCAGTGTGAGCCAACAATAACCAAAAAAAAAAAAAAAAAAGGAAAGAAAAGAATATGAAGTTTCTTAAATGAAGAAACTGTCCGCTGTTACACCTGGAGTATCATATGTGACTGTGTTTTGTGGTTTTAGAGGTATTTAGATTAGAATAGCAACAGTTATTGAAATTATTTTCTTTTTAGTGTTTTTTGAAAAAAAAATACCCAAATAGAGAAACCACTAGCTAACACAATCGAGAAGAAAAAGGGAAGAAGCACAAAGGTACAAAATAAGAAATGGCAGGGGAAAGGAAATCATTGAAACAGACAAAAATGTACAGGAGACTTTAGGCCTTCCAGCAAATACATTTGAGAGTTTTGTGAAATGCATGCTTTCCTGGGAAAACAAAGATAACAGCAATTGATAGAGATAGCAGGTATGAACAGAACAATTTCCATAGAGGAAAAAGAGAAACTTATTAAGTATCCACCTTTCAAAAAAAGCATCAGGTGGGGCACCTGGGTGGCTCAGTGGATTAAAAAAAGCATCAGGCCCAGATTTCTTCACAGAGAAATGCTGCCAAGCCTTCCAATATCAAATAGTCCCAATGCTCTATACATTTTTAAAGAGAGTTATAAATGAAGGGAAATTTTCCACTTCTTTTTATGAAACAAATATAATATTGACTATCTCCACATGATACAGTACAGAAAACTATTACTTATTCATAATGTTTATAAATATCCATGAAAAAATATAAAATATATAGTGCTCATATAAGACAAATAAATATTTTATTAACAAATAGAATCCAACACCATGTAAAAATATAATTCACTATGATAAGTCAAAGTAAGTGCATTATTTGGAAATCCATTAATATCATATACCATATTAGTAGGGTTTAGAATAAATAATCATAGGATTATCTCCATAAATGCTGACAAAACTTTTGTCAGAATTCAACATCCATTCTTCTTAAAAATATTCAAGAAAATAGGACTTGATGGATACTTTCTTAACATGATTTTATATATATACACACACACATATACACACACATACTTATACACATATAAGCATAAGTATGTGTATACACACATACATATATGTATATATAACATGTGTATATACGATATATGAATATAAAATGTGTGTGTACATGTATATACATGCTGTGTTTTTACGTAGATGTATGTATATCTATACACATAATGTATTTTCATCTTAGTCTTAAAACAAGTAATATTATATTGGGAAAGACTACAAGTATTTTCTTTAATACAGAAACAAGGAGAAAATAACCACTGCTTTTCAACCAGATGTAACCAATACAGTTAGACTAAAGGGATTGATTAGAGGCACAAGGATTAGTAGAGTAAAACTATCTCAGTTTGCAGATGATATCTTAGTAAACCTGAAAAACCACACAGAATCAATGACAGGACTAACTCAGACAATAAAAGGTAAGGTAATAGGGTATAAAATTAACCTATTGGAATCAATAGCCTTCATATACACCAACAATAACCAGTTAGGGAACATAATGGTAGAAAAAA